>JANHFO010003660.1:48665-63461 GCA_032468095.1 Pareas carinatus
GGAGGGAGAAAGGATCTTATCCAAAGGCAGCAAGGAAGGAAACTTTGAAAAACTAACCCTTTAATAGTTCTGGATAGCTTCCAGGTTTTATAGTAATATAGAGTGATTTGTTGTCTCTTGGCTGCCATCTAGCGAGTCACAGTTTCTTTGCAACCAAAATCTCTACCATCACAAAATGTAGTTGCGCCACCGTAATGGATGTGTAATGTGCACATAAAGAGCTGAAAAACATCATTTCAGATACTGCCAAGCACTCATGATTTAATACAAATGAAACACTTATGATATCTTAACTCTCCACCAAAATGAGAGAAAAATAAATCTGCCAGCATCTCTCATAATGCTCAAGCACTTCTGACATGTCAGAGAATATTTATTCTTACACACTGTCAGTCGTCCCAGCAAACCAAACAGGAAACACAACATGATAAACAAATTTT
Organism: Pareas carinatus; assembly: GCA_032468095.1. NCBI lineage: Eukaryota > Metazoa > Chordata > Lepidosauria > Squamata > Pareidae > Pareas > Pareas carinatus. Next base: position 49,106 of record JANHFO010003660.1, read on the forward strand.
TCTTTGTTGTAAGGCTACATTAACAGAATTTTGAAAGCATTTAGGCACAAACTTTTCACCTTCTCCTTAAACTACTTGATCCAATAGGACCGCCTTTCCTTCTCTGACCATAAGTGACTGAGGACTCCTGTCACTCTTGTCTGATTGTTTCCAAGGTAGCATGCATCCTTTCTTCCCCCAAAGTCATTCTTACATCCCATTACACAGATTGTTATCAAAAAGTTACAAAAATTATCTCTGGCTAACTTTCCATTGAAATGCTAGAATTCTAGGAATGAATGTTAGAGATAACGGGAAGCAGGAAGAACTTTAGGTTTTATACTTCAAACTGCTAGTTGGTGTCCATGGAGTTGTTCTGCAGTCAAAAGACATGATGAAAACTCTTTAGCTTTACTGCATATAGACAGGCTTAACCATAGTTTCAACTGGGAAATCATGACCATCTTAGACTAAGTCAAGTCCAAAACCACTAAAGAACCACTGGAATCCTGGCACTCTGACAAATCAGTCGTCAATAAACACAAAGACATAAACAACATCTACACACTGTACAAAAGAGACAATCAATAAGTCAAAAAGGAAAGAAAAACACCAAAACACCTCCCTACCACCAATCAACATGTTGATGAGCATTGTTCAACACCAAGAGTAACATCAGGTCAACCATCAAGAAGTGAAGATACCCCAATCAAGGAATTGCCAAACATGCTAACAATAAACAGCCCAACCAAAGAACTTCCAATATCATTCCCACCAACACTGACAGGGTCAGCCACTGGAATATAAATTGAGAGCAAAATCCACTCCCTTACTAGCACTGATGATGTAACCTACTTTGGCTAATGAAACTGAAGAAGCTTCTAGGGTGAGAAGCAAAATGCTTTCAAGGGGAAAAAAACCAAGAAAGTCCTGTTGCATTTTGGAAAAGCACCTTTGGGACAACTATGACTTGGATGATTGAGAATATCCATAGACAAAAAGTGAAGGAAAAGCTCCACTGTGGCAATGTGGCTTTATCAAGGATGCTAAATTCTATTGCAGGGCTAATTTTTGCCACTTTTATTTTTACTTCCAGCAATCAAAAGACTGCAAAGATTATAAAGTGGCAAAGCTTCAAGCATTTTTGTTAGTGACAGATTGAAAAGAAAATCTCTGTTTTAGTTAAAACAAGAAACCAGAAAAATATTATTCCACTGATTTCTTTTAGATTATTTTTATCCCACCTTTATTTTGCTAACAGAAGCAAATTTCAAAATATGCATAATAGGACTTCCTTGGTTTTTCCTTTTTTTCTTGAAGATGTTTCACCTTTCATCCAATAAACCTCTTCAGTTCTAAGTAAGTGGTGGGGAATGGAAAGGATTCATACTCTTTGCAATCAGTCAGTCATTAGCATACCGAGGTCCCAAAACATCAAGGCAGAACTCAAAAGTCCATCTGCACTTGAAAGAAAAGGGCCACTCCTTTGCAGACAACAAGGTTCACTGGTGAAAATCACTTTTTTGAAAGAAAAATCAAAATTATGTCGAAATCGAATAGCCCTTCCTCAACAGAGGGGGGGAGGATAAAACACCTTATCTTTCAGCAATCTCAAAATGGTTCTACACTCTGATTCAGGTGACTCTGAGGTGACAGATTAGCCCCCAGGTGGTTTCAATGACCCTCAGAGTGTTAAAATGGTTCTGTGGCCTTTTTTAAAAAAGCATCTTTAGAACAACCATGACCCAGGTGACTGAGAACTTCCAGAGACATGCAAATTTCAGTGTTTATTTATTACAGTTCAGTGTTAATTTATTACAGTTATATCCCACGTTTCCTTCAGGTGCTCATTTTTTTCCTATAGTAACAACTCCAAGAGAAGCCGACTGGGCAAAAAGTAGCCAATGAATCACCATGGTTCAAGTTGGCTTCAATCCAGATTTTCCATTCCTTGCTCAACATCCAACATCTTTTAAATTTATAGTCATTACACATACTAAAGCAACTGGTGTTTTCCAGAGCTATTCCCATCATCATCATCACCATCTATCATACTTTTCCTTCAGACAGATCTGTTGAGCAGACAAGAATATGCAGAATGAATCACTGAGATTCAGTAGTTGGCACAAACAGCAAGACAATCTTTGAAGGCCCCTGATAATTGCCCTATTATCAGATGCAAGAACACTTTCCTCTGATGTCAGAAATGTCAGCACTAATTATGTGGATCAATCAAGAGTCCCCATTCTCTGGACTAATTCAGATGTGAAAATCTGTTAAACTCCTGCATGTCAGCCTCTCACGATCTGGAACCCTGAAAGCCATTGGGGCAGTACCTCCTGGCCTTCCAACTAATTGGAAGGGAAAATTGCTAACAGAAGCAAATTTTGGAATATGCACAATACGCCACAGCAGAATTTGGCAGTCCTTATGATTCTTTCTCTCATATTCTTTGACAGAATACTTCAGAGGATTCCTGAGTTTTACATATGCATGGTCCTCAAAGGATTTTTGTGATAAGAATCCAGTTGGGGTCTTTTTTCTCATAATTTGCAATTATGACTCTGAGTGGTAGCATACAGCATTAAAAAAAATAACATTTTAAAAAAATACAAAATAAATATATAGTATAACTGTTACTATGAATGTAGGCATATATAGGCTGGGACACAGTCTTTAATCCTGTGCTAAATCAGTATCTCATCTTTCTTTGGAGGGGAATGCTAGGAATTTCAATGTCCCTAGCATTGTGGTGAAACTGTGTCCCCCCCCCCAGCTGATGCCAACATCTCTCATTATCTGCTATAAATGTGGCAGCTCAATAAAAAGTTTGGACAAATATGGGTGCCGGTGATCTTTCGGGTGCGTTTCAAGATGTTGGTAATCACCTTTAAATCGCTCCATGACATAGGGCCCAGTTACTTGCAGGACTTCATTCAACCAACCGATACCTCCCGTCGACCCGTACGCTCCCACAAAGTGGCCCACCTCGGGGTGCCGCCGGTCAAACAATGTCGGCTGGAGATCCCCAGGGGGAGAGCCCTCTCTGTGGCGGCACCCACTCTCTGGAATGATCTCCCCCTGCTATACAAATGATCTCTGACCTTCGGACCTTCTGCCGTGCCCTAAAGACCCATTTGTTCAAGTAGGCTGGCTTGGTATAGCTGCCCCCTGGCCCTCCTGCGTTATTTTGGGTTAGATTTATTTTAATAGATTTTATTAATTTTTAATCAGGCTCCATTTAATGTTTTTAATATGTTTTTAGTGTCTATGTTGTATTGTGCTTTTTTGTTGCCTGTAAGCTGCCCTGGGTCCTTCGGGAGAAGGGCAGGGTATAAATAAAATTATTGATTGATTATTGATTGATTGGTAGGGGGTGAGGAAATGGTTTTCTGTATGTCCTTCCCCCAAATGGAAAATTGGAAAGGAAGACCTATGAAATGTACTTAAATATTTTGTTTTTAAATGGAAATGTATTTTTTTCATGAAAAAAAAACCATTTTTTCAGTTTGATCTCATGGCTAAAGGCATCGTGGTTAAAAGCAGGAAAGCGTACGTTCATGTCCCACTTCTGTCATGATATCCAGCTGGCTGACTTTGCGCCAGTCACTCTCTCTCTCAGCCCAACCCACCTTGCAGGGTTGCTGTTGTGAGGAAAATAGGAGGAGGAAGATGTGTTGGATATGTTCGCCACCTTCGGTTATTTATAAAAACAAGGCGGGAAATAAATGAATAAACAAATTTTGTACAATTGTTGCAAAAAGCCTTCCAAATTGCTACGCAGATTTAACTCTCCCTCAAAGAGGACAAGTCATACAGTGCACTTTCAAAGGCAAGAATAAGTGTGTTTTTCTTCCTCCAGAGACTTTCAGATTTTCACAACAGAATTAGTCCTTTGCTCATGGACTTGCCTTCTCTTGTTGAATATGGAGAAAAAAACATTGAGGGCTGTTTCTCTCCTTCTGTAGCCTCAGAACATTAAGTGGCGACAGCCACTTGTAGCAACACCTGTGTTTATTTATATGTCTGAAATGCACAAATGTGTGTGTGTGTGTGTGTGTGTGCTTTCTACAAAAGTAATATAGGACATTAGCAAGGCTCCATAGGCCAAGCACAACATATTTTATTTTATTTTTTCAGGGAAAATATTACTGTACTTAGCCTGTTTCCCCGAAAATAAAATCTACCCTGAAAATAAGCCCTAGCATGATTTTTCAGGCTGCTGGCAAATATAAGCCAAGCCCTACCCCGAAAATAAGCCCCAGAAGATCGTCAACCAGACGGACATATTTATCAGAAGTATGTCCATTGCAACTGGAGGTGGAGCAGCAAAAATAAGCCCTACCCCGAAAATAAAACCTAGAGCATATTTTGGAGCAAAAATTAATAAAAGACCAGGTCTTATTTTCAATGAAAAATGGTAGAAATGTTTAAAGATCGTTCATTAAACTACTAAGGAAGTGTTTAGAAGAAATATCTGTGGGATCTAACATTTCATACATTATATACAGTACAAATATACATACATATCTATGCCATGGTGGAGCAGTAGCTAGAATGCAATATTGCAGGCTAATTCTGCCAGCAGTTCAATTCTCATCGGCTCAAGGTTGACTTACTGACCCTTCCATCCTTTCGAGGTCAGTAAAATGAGGACCCAGATTGTTAGGGGCAATATGCTGACTCTGCAAACCGCTCTGAGGGGACTGCAAAGCACTGTGAAGCTGCATGTAAGTCTTAAGTGCTAGTGCTAAATATTTTCATATGTCCTCAATTTTCTAGAATTGATTTGGTTTTTTTAAAAAAGAGGCGATCTGTTTTATTTTCCTCTTGCTTCAAAATATTCCATTTTTTTAAAAAAAAAATTGTTCCAAGCTCAGTAACGAGGTTTGTAGATTCTTCAATTGCTTTAAGGCCAGCCTACAATTTGGTTTCCTCATTTCACGCAATAGGAGAAGCAGGGAATTTTGTGTATGAGAGGCTTCACTTTCACTACTTCACAGTTAATGAAGCAGTGCCTTCACTTTAATGCTTTCCCCCCTCCACTTTGCTGGGGGAAATTCTCAGGGAAAGGGGGTCCAAATCAAAATAGGTACGATAAGCTTTTAGCGGAGGCTTAACACACCTCTTTTCATCATTGTTTTCAAAAGAGAAAAAGCAACAAATCAGGATCATGTCATTGAAATCAGGATGATGTAAGGAATGGATTCTGTGTCTTTGAAAGATCTTTTCTGTCACTTCAACAAGTGACAAAATGATTCTGACACCAAGAAAAATTCCAAATGTAAAGAATTGTGATCTTTTGACTTGGAGAAAAAGGCAATTAATCCACTGTGAGATCATGAAATCTGCCATGGGAGAATTATCTTACCTAAACACACCCTTAATTTTGCATGGAAAAAAGGAAAAAATCCTTGTGGTTATGTGCATTCTATAATTCCCTATTTGGATGGATGGAAAGGGGTGAAAATAAAGTTGATGCAAGAAAAGAATGTAATTTATGGTTTCTCACTACAAAGTTCTTTTTTCCTCTCATTGCTTAATCTAAATTTTATGAAGTTTTACAAGGCTAAAGCTACAGCTTAGAACCAAAATCAAAATGGAATAAATTAGCCAGTTAATGTCTCATAAAGACGGCTGCCAAAATTGCCCTCAGAGCAAATGTTAAATCATATTGACTACCCTGCTTGCATTCCTAGACACATAATATGCTCTGCCCTCACATGTCCTGGATTTTTCTGTTTTCTCAACCCCTGGAGATCATGGTGGTTTGAAATGACATTTAAGGAAAAATTTAACAGATAGCAGCAATAGCAGGGTATAAATCAAATTTCAGTAATATTCAGGTACTTAAGGTTACGCATCAGGCACAAGGATGAAAATGAAACATAAATATTGCTATTTTATGGATTATAAATCATAATCTTGTTATGATTTAACAATCATACTGTTTATTAACAATCTTATTAGATATAGAAGAAAGATTTATAGCTCAGGGTTGAACTATGGGGTCCTTCATTCTCTCTGAGTTTGGTTGTTTTCTTGGAGAAGTTCTATTACCCAACCAGGTAACATCAATGCTAGCATGATACTTTATATCTGCTAGCTCTGATGGTGTTAACTAGTTGGGTAATGAAACCTCTACAAGAAAACAACCAAGATCAGACTTCCGGTGCACGACGTGGCGCGGCACTTGCAGAAATACTGTATTATAGAAGACATTTAATTAAATATGGTCATAGGCAAATAATAGGAAGAATAGACCAAATGAATTAGAATTGTGGTTACAAAAAATATAAACCATATGTGAAATTATAATGTATCAGAATGGAAGGTTATTAAAAACAAAATAAACTTAAGTAGTAATTCTGTGGTAGAAAGAAAGAAAGTAGAAGAATTTGGAATGAAAGATGATTAGGATGCATATTTAAACCTTTAATGTGGAACTTAATTTAAGAATTGTGATTGCTGTTGTTTGATTGGCAGAAAGGACACTTATTTTTAGAAAAAAATTGTTTTCATACAAAAGAGAAAATTGGAAGATTATGAGATTTAAACTGATAAATTGGAATATATCTGCCCTAAGACTAAGCACTTGGATGCTACCTAAGACGAAGAGCAACCGAAAATGTTGTTTGAACACTTATTACAAGGAGATATTTTATAAATATTTTAGATTTTTTTCACTCGTCAGATGGAAATACACTGCCAAGAAAAACGACAGTGAATGATCTAAATAAAAAGATTCTTCAATTTGGTTACAGCAATTTTCTCATCGTTGAATAGTTTGGCAAAATGAAACCTCAAGAAAATAAAAGTAATTATATGTTCAGTGCTCTGCCAAGACACCAGAAGAGCTAGAGACTTCTCTAAATAAATTATTCTTAAGGAACTAGATTCTGTCTTACACTAGATTCTATCTGACACATGTGCTCACTTATTAATCTAGACCCAGAAGACTTAGAATGCAGTTCTTAAGAATGTTTGCAAAACTTTGGCAAATTCAAAATGGACCGGTGAATATATTGTTCAAGTTGAATTCAAAAATTTAAGCTATGTTTATGGAACATCTCAATACCTGTACTTATATGCCAAATCAAATATTTGAAAGGCACCTTCCCTATGTGGCTGATGTCTGAGAATCAAATGTTCTATAAAAGCATATTTCATAATACCCCAGATCTCAGGAAGTGCTCTGCCAAAATTCATTTTTAATCCTCTCATAAATCATTAGCCTAGCAGGTACTCTACCATCTACCTGAAATAGAATTCTGGTTATAAAGATGAATAATCTAAAAATAATGTTTTTATTCATCCATAATTGGGTGTGTATCAGAAAAGGGAAAGGGAGACAAGTCCAATTGACTTTTGGAAGCAAATTTTCGGGTCGACACCACCACTATATTTCTTATCAGATAACAAACCAAACAAAAATTAAAATTCTGCAGAAAAGGCTTCTTAGCTACAAACTTAACATGTGTACTTGGAAATAACTTATTGTGTTAAATGAGGCTTACTCTTAAGTGTATTTGGATGCTGTCTCCAAAGAGAATATTAAGGTTGTTCAGTGCCAGAAAAAAATTGTTTTAATACATTCACACATTTTAAACTTTTGTCACATTTGGCAATTCCCCACACTATTTTCACAGCTGTTTTCTCTGATATATGGCTAAACATATAGACATGGGATATTTCAGATGTTCCTGACAGAGAGGGAAGTAAAATGGAAGCAGACACTACTTTCTATGCCCAAGAAAATCTTGCCAATTCTTGATCAACCAACATTTTTTAACTTCAAAGTTGGAAAAAGCAGAAGGATGTAAGGAGGGTCCTGAACTGATTAGTAGATGCTTATAGTACCCAGGACTTCAAACACATCCCAAAGGAAAACAAAACTTATTCAAGATAGCAGGAAATTATTTTTTTTAAATGGAAGAGAGAAAAAAAAATTCTTCCTATCTTGACATTATAAGATCAGGGGATTTTTCTCTGAGACTTTAAAGTCAGCGGTGAGTAAAGCATTTTGAGCCAAAAAATACATTCAGTCTTATATGGTACATTGACGGCCAGAATTTTTTAAAAAATGAAATGGCCAGGATGGATGGATGGATGGATGGATGGATGAATGGATGGATGGATGGATGGATGGATAGACGGATGGACTGACTGACTGAAATATGTCTCTACTCTCCAGTGAGGTAATAAAAGACTTTACGGGAAAGAAAATTGTGCATTCTCCTACACGTTTCTATAACCCACTATTTTTTAACATATAAAATAAACAAGAGATAAAACCTTTTTTCACCAGGCTTTTCCTTTATTTTAACGCATATGGATCTGTTTTCTTTACTTCTTTTGATGTGCTTTGGTTCTGTCATTGCGTTTACTTTTCCATTTCAAATTCTACAAACCACCCTGGGGACTTTTTTTGGTAGGGAGGCGAAGGGGGGGGGAATATATTGGAATTTTTCCAAATAAAGCCGTGTTTTTCAGCTTTCCATCATTTTCTAATAACACCAATATACATTCTGCGTTGGCCCAGAGGCATTTTTGAGAGGGAAAAAACCAACAACATTAAGGGTGGAGCTTTCCTTTGCATCAGCAAGCATTCCCCGTTGGAGGGTTGCTGTTATTTTTTTAAAAAAAAAGATTCATTAAAATAATCTAAAAATATAATAATAAAATCAGACCCTATGATTTCAAGGGAAGTCTTAACAGAGCAACTTGCCTGTCTGTTCTGGACTTGCGGCTTTTAGTTTTTGGCACTCACTTGTCTGTAAAAGTCACCAAGTTAAAAAAAAATTGCTTCAGCAACACATAATTCAAAGAGTCTAAGTAAATTAGCAATGGACACATCATGTCAAACTAATTGAGAGAGGCATGAAATGTATCGCTAACATTTTTCTGTAAATCTATGATGAGCAGTTTAGGCATGCATGCAAACAAAGGCAATTAATCATAAATACTGGTGAGAAGGGGATGAAACCAAAAGGCCCTGGAAATACAGATATATATATATATATATTGTGTTAGATATTTTTGTGCTGACACATAATTAAATTCAAGGAAGACTAGGATAGATTTATTTCGAGCTTATTAGCTCTCAGCTATATATATATTGTCTCATTAGCATATTTTCAAAACATGGTACAATGTAGTCATCAGAATGAATAGAAAATATTGGAAAACTTGAACAACTGAAATGAGACAGATGACTCAGTTGATAGGGGGGAAATTCATAATCTAGCATTTATGTATGCGGTTTACTTTATTTTTAAACATTTTACATAAGTCTTTTATTGTCCAACTCCCATATCTCAAATCTTAGTATTCCATCTGACTATGAGAGAATACTGAATATATTGAACTATGCCATGACATATTTTTTTAAGATTTACAATTTGTTTTTGTTAATTAAATCACAATTAAGCCCAATTATTGCAATTAAGCCCAAACAAGCAAACTATATTAAGGCTTTTATGCAGTGTGAGAACCCACCCAGTCAACCAACTCCTTGGAAAGTTTCTATGAAAAGCCCAATTTGTCTTAGCGACACCTTTAGGCCACAAAACCCGTTTTGGAGAAGGCACCTGGCAATCTATGATCAAGAATGTACCACGGGGGCACATCTGTCAAGAATATACGCCATGCTTCCCTTCTCCCGCCACCAGACACACACCTTAGCTTCTGGGGAAGCTCTGCAGACAGAGCAGGTGGGCGGAAGACTCGCTGCTCCGAGTGAGTCTTAGATTTCTGGCTTTGCTGGGTTTCATTCCTGGAGAATGGCCTTAAGAAAAGGAGGCCCTGAAATGGAGATCAAAGCTAGGGAGTTTGCTCTAAGCAAGTAACAAAGGCCCAGATAGTGTCTGGCTCCCAGGAGCATCACAATTAAAGAGAAGGAAAGAAAAGACAAGAAGCAATTGAAGTCTACAATGGGAAAGGCACAAGCAACCTGAGATGGGGGGCAGGGTTGCCAGGAAATGGGAGATAGAATTGCTCCTATAGGAGTTGGGCAATGTTCAGGCTTTCCCTCTCTCCAGCCTACATTTGTAGCTCCCGTCCTGGCCTTGCATGGCACCTGGGAATGTTGCTAACATTCTGTGGCTTGGCTCTTGTGCCCTTTGCCAAGAGCCTGGCAGAGTCGATGGAGCTAAAAAAAACACAAAAACCCACGGAAGCCCTGACCTGTTTGTTTCTTAAGTCAAGCCACAGACATGCAAGTGAATGATTTGTAATAAATGTGGCAACCCATATTGTCACTCTAGTGAAATACACTGCCTCATACTCTCCCATTGCTTTCACTATGAAGGGAATTTGTCAGATTGGGATATAGACATTTCGGGAACCTTCCCAAATCCTTCATAGACAAATTTATATGGCTGCCCAACACTCACACGGGTACTCGGGGAGATTTAAAACTTTAAAAATACACAACATAAAAACCATACCCCCATCCCAAGCACAGCAAACACATATTTATTTATATATTTTTTTTAATTATATGGTACAACAATATATACATAGGTCAACAAATTTATATAGTTTTAACCTGTAATGTCCTGTAGGAACTCAAGGCAAATTATAGAATCACAGGGCTATAAGGGACCTCCGATGTCTTCTCGTCTAACTCCTTGCTCATGGTAGGAGCTTTACACCATCCCAGTCAAATGATGGTCCAGTCTGTTTTTGAAAACCTCCATTGATGGAGCACCCACAATCCCAGGAGACAAGCTATTCCATTGAAAACAATTAATGGAATAGCGAGTCACACAGGAAATTCTTTGCAGTTTATTTCAATTTATTCCACAAAAACAATCTGATGCGTGAATTTAAGATGACAAAGTGTCTGGTTCATGCCTATAGGTGGACTTTAATTCTGGATCTTTGCAGTCTTAATTCAATACTTGCACCAGCACACCTCATCGAGTGTAAGATACACACTGGCACAAGGTCCCGCTACAGGCCTTAGTACCTGTCCAAATGTATTTCTATTTAAAATAATTTGAAACGATATATTGCAGTGTATACATTTAAAACACCTATCAACAGAAATGAGAGAAAGTCAGAAAAGCTAAAGGAAAGAAATGCAGTTTAATCTGCAAACGAAGAGTTGGAATCAGGCGAGGAAATGAACAAAGGTGCAGTATCTTTTCTTGCTCATGGAAAGTGATAAGCCAAAACTAGCCTCATGATATCTTACTGCAGTGAGTTAACATTGTCAAAGTGGTTTTAAACTGTGGTTTAGAGCTGAGCATATTGTGCAACTTTAGCATAGAAAACTATTAACTTAGCAAAACGTATGACTTCTATCACATACTTAGATTCTCTCTTACCTAAAATCATACCGTCTCTCATTCTGACATGTTTTTATATATTTGCATTATGCAATCATAGTACACATGTACATGCATAAATAGGATGATTTATGATTCTATCGTAAGGTGGCCATCTTCAGTTGGCCAAAAAAGGTAGAGAAGAGGACAAAGCCAGACTAATTATAGGTTTCTGCCACATTTAAAAACAGACAAAGTACAAGAGCAATGGGCTGTTGAGTGTAGTCTCGAGTTAGATCACAGGACCAGCTACTGCTTAAATTAATAGCTAGAATTTCCTTTCAAGAATATATGAATTAGTACTATAAAGCAGCTATACAGTAATACTTCATGGATTTATGTAACTAAGTCTCCAACAGGGTGCTCAAAGCTGCTATTATGCTGAGAAATGACTTGGCAATTGTTGTTATCTACCCCAAAGTCTTAACTCTAGGTGATTTCATGCCATGTAAGGCGTTGGGTTTTTTTGCAATAGCATGGAAATGGATTATTATTGTCTTCTGGGATGTTTCTCTTTCTTTCCAGTCTAGTCTAGTTAAAATAGACTAACTTTGGGAAGCTAAATGCAGTCAGATCTTGTAATAAACTGAATTGATTTTGCATTATATTTTTATTTTGCTCTTATTTCTACTGCTTTGTGTTTTTATGGTTGTAAACTGGTTCTTTGATTCTGGCAGTATATAAACGAAAGAAAGGAACAATTACCATGAAGATTCAGAGGCTGCAGGTTATACTGGATATGTAAACTCATAAATAGTAAAGACTCTCTTGAGTAAATGTCCTCTTCATTTCTGATAATGCCTTTAGGTTCTCATGGACTCCAAAAAAATATTCTCAGAAAAATGATGTGCAGCTGAATTCCTCGCTCCAATCCCAACATAGGTTAAAAGAAAGATCTGGAAGGAAACAGCCTGCAGTGGTGCAGAAGCAGAAGAGTGTCTTTCTTTTAACTATTTATAACCTCTATGACAATCACTTCAGGAAAGCATCCACAATATGTTCTCAAAATGCTCATCAGTTCAAAGTGTCAGGGAAATCAACGCACCATTTATGAGGAGGGAAAGGTGTCTTTAAAAGCATTTGCAGAAATCAACAAATGAAATGCTTCACTGTACAGGCATAATAATATCATCTCCCAATGCTTACACATCAAGCTGTTGTTTAATTAAATACATATTGACTATTTACCTCATTACATCATCTGCTATGAAAAAAGACAGACTTGTCGGGGCTACGGTTACCATCCAGCCCATTTCTACTGAGCAGCATGTGAAGCAAGTATATGTATACAATTTATATCCATGTTCTTTGATGAGCAGTAAAGACTAAAGATGAGAATCAGAAGGAACTGATTAAAGATTGGGAAGTCCAAAAGCAAATTCTACTCTAGTCATTAAAACTCCCTGTTTCTCTAAATAAGCAAGACACAAATCTTTGGAAGGGTATTGCTGGATCCAAGGGCTCTGCTGGAAAAGCAAGGGTCCCTGTGTTGGATCCAAAGGCTTTGCTGGAGAAGCAGAGGTCCCTTGCTGTCTATGGGAGCCACCTGGTCAAGCCAGAGGCTTCAGAGTGTCTGACCCTAATTGATGCCAATCAATGGTCAGCAGATGTTGGGAGCTGTTTCCCCCCTCCCAACTACTCAGACATTTAGGAGACCAGCAAAGGGGACCCATTGATTGGCTGTTGCACCAGCCTAAATGTGTTATAAAAGACTCTATTTTTCCGGCCTCACGCTGGCTACATTTTGTTACTTTCGTTACAATAAACGCTGTTTGGATTCACTGAGGCTTCTCCCGCTTCATCTTTGCGCGATCGGACCCAAGCCCCCTCAGATCTAACAGGTATCATTACCAAAAAAAGTATAGAAGGTTTCGCGCAATCTGCTAAGCCATAATGTGATTTTTATTTGTATGCCTTGTTAACCCAGCCATTGTGGTTAATAAATTATGAATATATTTTTATGAATCCAGCCAACTGTGATTTATTCAATAAATCTTGAATAAGCATATTCTGTACCTGCCCAGTATTCCAGGATTGTTGAGAAATGGGATTTTTTGCACAGCTTTTTTATCTGTTCTACTTATCAACAGTTTATCTGAAGATTTATTTTTCCCCTCTCCTATTTCCCCTTTAACCCTCTTTTAGCCTTTTTCCACAGAAAAATACAACTACTGAGTTTGTTACACTTCCTCTACTTCATGAAGAAGCATCAAAAAAGAAATTGAAAACTTTCTTTAAATTCAGGAGGAAATACAACTGAGGGTGGGAGAGGAAAATGTATAGTCTAGGTCAGTGGTTCCCAAAGTGGGTGATACTGCCCCCTGGAGGCGGTGGAATGGCTTAGGTGGGTGCTAAGAGGCAGGGGACGCTGCCCAGAAGATGCGTGGGCACAAGCCTCTCTGCATGTAAGGAGCATAAGACGCAGCACGAAGGCCGGCTTTGGAGCGCTGTCCTTGCCCCGCCGCACTGCCCTTGCCGCCGGTAGTTCGGCAAAGCAGCATGCCTTTCGGGCTGTGCCTTATGCTCCTTACGCGCTAGGAGTCTTGTGCCCGCCCCCCACCTTCTGGGCAGTGCCTGGCTCTTGCCTCTGATGGGGGGGAAGCGGGGTCCTCTCCTGCTTCCCCTCCCTCCCCAATCCAGCTCTGCATGCTGTCAGCAAGCTTTCCCCCTCCTCAAACCAGCTCTGTGTGCCGCCAGTAAGCTTTTTCCCCCTCTCCAAGCCAGAGCTCTGCGCTCTGGCAGCAAGAGAGAAGTGTGTGCTGTGGGTGAAGGCGGCGGTGGGGTGCGACAGGTGGGGGAGTGAAGTGCCAGAGCACGCGCGATCTCTCTTTCCCTCCCCCCCTCTCTGTGATTCTCTGTGTGTATCTGTTTCTGTTTCTCTCTGTTTCTCATTCTCTGTATGTGTGAGAGAGTCTCATTCTGTATGTCTCTCTCTTTCTCTCATTCTCCCTCTCTCTGTGTTCCTGTCTATATCTCTCTGTGTCTCTATCATTCTGTGTGTGTGAGAGAGAGTCTGTCTCTCACTCTCTCTCCCTCCCTCCCTC
>JANHFO010003660.1:63561-75906 GCA_032468095.1 Pareas carinatus
AGGGAGAGAGGGAGAGAGAGAGAGAGAGAGAGAGAGCTTCTGTATTTTTACTATACATCTACTCTACCCCACAGATATCAGATATGCTTCCAGACTGGATATTCAGAGTAACAGCATTTTCCTTCCCAAAACAGGTGCTGAATAAAATGGGCAATAAAGCTATAAAACAAAGTGGATAAGGACATTTTTGTTTGTTGAGAATTAAATGATGATCAAGCAGTATATTGCAACTTTAATAATAAATGAACAGAAATATTAAAATATGAGCTTCGGGCAAAGAGATAGATTGAAATAGCAGTTTAAAGGATAAAGAAGAAAGGCAAACCTCTTGAAAAGAAATTAGAAGTACATTAGAGGATAAAACAATAATTGCAGGAAAAAGCTCAGAAGCTGCTGATTAAATTGCAAATTAGGTGAATTTGAGCTTTCTGTACAAATTTGGAATTTATATCCAGAAGACAAGCAAATTTGGGCCTAGTTAATTATTGGATTGGAGACCACCAGGAAATCATACAGCTGACAGCTAGGTCAGTAAATCAGAAAGGAACATTCAAAAATAATGCCATGGTTACTTCCACTAGGTTGACGGGAATGGATATGTCAATGAATATGTCAATGAATATGTCATATCCATTCCCATATCCATTCATATCCATATGGAAAGAGCCAGTTTGCTGGAGTGATGTAGGTCCTGGTCTCAAAACCTGGAGACTATGAGTTCTAATCCTGATTTAGGCATGAAAGCCATCTAGTGATTTTGGGCCAGTCACTCTCTCTCAGTCACTCTACCTTCCTCACAGGGTTGTTGTTGTGGGGAAAATAGGAGGAGGATGGAGTATCAGGTATGTTTGCTAGGTCTCGAGGGGGGCACTAGGGGAAGGCAGACTGCGGCAGCAGTGGTGGCAGTGGCCCGGAATGAAATTGGCTCCAAAATCTCTACTCTAGATCATCAAAATCAATCTCCTGCGATAATAAGAAATTCTTTTGGATTTACCTAGATAATCTTAGCAAATCTAAAGTGCAATTTCAAAATTACCTCCTACTTTCTGATCTTACTCTGATGGGTCAGGCAAATCAATAGACACGGGACCATTAATAAAGGCAAATAGATTAATTTATCTAACTAACATTAAGGTAGCACAGTAAGGTAGATCTATCATATAGAGACAGTGAATGAGAATTAAGTCACAAAATTAATACAAACAGGAGGAATGAATTGATCCAAGAGGATATCCCAAAAAGTTGTGGGTATAGTTGATGAGATTAAGGAACGAAAGATGTATTCAATATGGTAGAAGTAAAGCCCACTTGGACAAGGATAAAAAGATATAAAATGTTTCATGAATAGCACTGGTGTAAACTAGATTTTATTTATATTCTCTCCAACTTCCTGCTTTGAATTTCTTCTGCTAGCTACATATTTTTTTCTATACTTTTTGTCTTCCAGCCAGACTACATCTAATTACCTTCTGCTACAAATCAACTCAAAACATTGTGCAATTTTTTAGCATCTAATTGGTGGTTGCCTGCAGGAAAAAATGCCTGGGAAAAATATTTCAAAAATTCATCCCTCTCAAACTACCTGCAGCTCTCTCTATTTCTATCAGTTATTTAGCAGACAGCCCTAAAAATTGTTGACTTTAGCTATAATTCCACCTTATAAAAAAGGGAGAAAACACAATCTTGCCAACTAAACATTAATTAACATTTAAAAGCTAAACTTTAAATACTAATTGTTAAGGTTCTATAGGAAATTTCTGGATTGGTTAGAGAAATAGAATATTCTAGCAAAGGAATATAATAGGATAGGTCTAAGAGCATTAGATCAATTTTCAATTCTAAATACGTTTGTGAGGGGAAAAATATCTTTTAGAGGAATATAGATAGTAACTCTGTATTTGACTTAGTTCATAGAAATAAAAAACTGAAATAAAGAAAAAAATGAGGTACATGCAACAATTTTGTTAAAAAGGCACTCTTAAGAGTTATGACTAATTAGTAGCTATAATTATCAGGAACTGTCTACACTCAAGAATCAGAAAGACATGGCTACAACTTGTCACTTACAGCTGAAATTCTGTATTAGTTCCTTGATTAAAAGCCTCTCTAAATTAATTCATTATCCTTCTAAATTGGCAAATAAACTGACTTAATATATGCTGACAATGCAGTCAATCCGTGTTCATATCATGCATTGCTGGTATGATAGTAATAATGATGATTAAAAAAAATATAAGAATGCAGCTTGGATAAATGAGGTAGAAAAAAAGAAACTGAAATGAAAGAACTTGTTAAAAACATCAGAAATTGTGGAGAAGATCAATATTTTTTTTCCATTTAATGTTGGGCAGTTTTCTTTCTGTTCAAGGAGAAAGATGAACTGCATAGTTTATGGTTTAAAAATTTGACTGGCTTATTCTTACTTATTGCCAGGTTGTTTATCATGCTACAAGGAGGTGAAATTGAAGATTTGTTAACACCTGGCAAAACCTACTTGATGATGAAAGATCCAGAAAAAGGGGCAGCATAAGGCAATTACAGGCCAACCACCTGCTTACCAACAACTTTCAAATTTCTAACTGATATGATAGTTGATACAGTCTAATAGTATCTAGTTGAGAATAGATCTATCCACTTGAACAGAAAGAAAACTGCCCAAAGAGCAGAAGAATAAACACATGATTGGATAATCAAATGTCCAGAAACAACAGGAGTCAGTAGAAATATCAGAGGCTTCAGGAAAAGATCAATGACACAATTGAATACGTAGTTGCTGGTCAATATCTAGGAGATATTACTTATCGAGAGAGGGATCTTTCAAGGAGTCTCACTATCGCCACTAATGTTTTCATTGCACCGATTTCTCTGCCAACAATACTAAACAAGTCAGGCCAAGGTTATCAAACATCAGAAAACATCTGACAGGCTCTACTTCCTTTACATGGACAATTTGAAGCTGTTGGTACAACATCATCTGAAATAGAATCACTCCTCAACACTGTCTGAATATATACAGCCAAGACACTGCAATGGAGTTTGGACAAATGTGCAACCCTTACCATCAACAGGAGAAAAATAGTGAAAACCTATTAAGATGCCCTACAGAAATAATATCAAGATTCTGGATGAAGACAATCACTACAAATACACCAGACAGTTGAAAAAAGAAAATAGGGCATTCTTAAGTACAGTGAAGAAGATGCACTGAAGCTAGTATACCAGAAAGGTTTACTGAATACCAGAGAAACCAAACTGACCCATAAGAAAGACTAAATGAAGAAGAAAAAGAAACATGACAAGTATTACACGGCCATCACACATAGATACACACAGAGAAAGAGAGAGATCACCAGCAGACGAAGCAGATAACAAGAAGGCCTAGCAAAGTTGAAGAAAGAGACAGAGAGGCTAATTCTGGCTGCACAAGACCAAGCCTTAAGAACAAATGCATACACAGCCAAAATGGAGAAGACAGCAACAGATAGCAGATCACACCTCTGCAAAGAAGCTGAAGTAGACCACCTAGTTCGTTGCTTCAGGGAAATTGCACAAACTGTCTACAAACATGACAAACTAGCAACAATGGTACACTGGAATATCCGTAAAAATACCAAGCAAGAACTGGTGGGACCACAAAATAGACAAAGTTATGGAAAATTATTTGGAGAATCTCTGGAAATTTTCAATCGTTCAGGTGATGGTTGTCAACCGGAGGTGCTTTTACAAAAGCACTGTCTTGGTTTTTTGGAAAACATTTCATCTCTCATCCAAGAAGCTTCTTTCATTCTAAGTAAATGGTGGGGAATGGAAGGATTTATGTTCTTTGCAGTTATCTGGTCGTTACTACTCTGAGAATCACTGATAGCACTTAGGGGGTTTACCTGTAACCTCAGAGTCACCCAAATCAGACTGCAAATTGGTGTGGAACCTTCTTGGGACTTGGGACTCATAGATATTTGTTCTGTTTTAGTCCTGGATTCTAGATAAACAGAGAATAGGTCTATGCCTTCTTACATCACTTCGGGATTTCACAATTAGTGTCTTCTTAGCTATTCAGCTTAATTTCTTTGCAGGCCATTACTAGCTAATTATTATTGTGCAAGCATTATAGAAGAAGAATTTATTCCGCATAACATTTCACATTACAACCACAGATCTGAAACTGTGGGACTCTGCTTATCATTTTGCACTGGTGCTTGAAGAGGTGTTTCAGTACCAAAAATAAACATGGACACACAGGCTATGAAGAATATATATATATTTATCTTGAATAACTTGGCTTAGAAGGCAGCAGCATTGAAGGATAAAAGCAAAACCAGAGGCACAAAATTAATCCAATTTCTGGCCCTGGTCCACAAACGAGAAACAAAGGCAGCCCAATTTTACTTGTTATTGAGCCACTTGAAAATTAAAATTAAATTAAAGAAAGGTATTCTTGGAATCCTCAGGGAAATTCTCCCTCCAAACATTGCATGTGTAAACTTAATTCAAAGTTCAAAGTAAAACAACAACAGAAATATAAACCCCCAATTGCATTTTATAGATTGAGATTCTTCTTTCAACAGCCTCTTAGCCTTTAACACATTTTTTTTCAAAATCTGGGAGCCCCTGCAAGAATGTCATTTATACTCTGTGCACCAAGAATTCTTCTGTCCTATTCAGATAATTCTAGAAGAAAAATGGGACCCTCCTTTATAGTTTTGGGAAACCAGAAAAGATCCTTCAGACATTCTGAAGCTAAAATGATTTTAAAAATTCTGTGTCTGCCTGTTATTACTTACTTTGACTGCTAGGACGATGTGTTTGCTAATGTCCAAATTATAGTCGTTTGATCCAATATTCTATTTTTTAAAAATAGTATCTTGAAATGGAGCAGAAAAATAGAAATGCTTTCCAGCATCTGCTCCAATCTTTTTCACAAGATTCACTGGCACACTATAAGAAAACCAACAATGCCAAATGAAGGCATTAAACAGGTGAGAAAAAAACTCAGTACAAATGGAGAAAGATCCCACATCTATTTAAGGGGCTTGTGCACAATGTCATTAGTTTTAATTCTCAGTGCTGGTTTGAATGAATTTACCAACCAAGCCAAAGCACACTAAGAGAAATTGGAACTTACCTGCTCAACAAATTAGTATATAGAGATGCCATCCAATTGTAACTACTTTAAAAGTATAGTGGCTTCAAAGAAGAAGAAAAAAGACTGGCTCCCTGACAGAATTGTTTTAAAGTCATCATTATATTGGACAGTGTGAACAGATATTTGGCATGAAGTACAGCTTCTCCATAAATGAACACTGTATTCCTTTTTCTTGTTCAATGCTTTTTAATCAAACCCAAATTAAACTGTGCATATTACTTTTATACTGTTAAGATTTTAAGATTATCTGCTAAGATTTTAAGTAAAATCTCAGCATCATTCTTACAAATCTGATATTAGCTTCAGGGGGATATTTACATGAAGATCTTGCAGAAGTAAACATTTTATTTTGAACCTAAGACAGATTTCTTTTCCTTTACCGCTAGAGGGTGCACTATGCTGAAAATGATTTGCTCGGCATTGACAAATACTTATACTGTAATTAAATAAGCCATGAAAATATCAAACCATCCATTAAGTATAGCATGGAATAAAAGCTTAAGCAATCACAGATTTGAATTCCCCGTGAACACATCATCTCGCCTAACAGCAGTTCTATATCCTTGACGTCTTTGCTGTTTTGGATAAAAGAGATAGTATGCCGCAGATGACTCAATCCCAAGACTATCCTAAAGGGGAATTATGAGAATTGGAGTTCCACATTTCAATGGGGCACATGGAGACCAAGTTGCAGAAGGCTCTTTGTAATGTAGAGGCAGTCTTCACCTTATGACATGTGGGATCAAAATTTCCATTGCAAAGCATGGTGATTGTTGAGTTGTGCCCAATTTTACAGCCTTTTCTTTTGCCATGGTTGTTAAGCAAATTACTGCAGGTGTCAATGAATAATTTTAATTAAAACATGAATAATGGACATCCTATCCCTTCTGATTACCCTTAAACCCCCCTATACTATTTACAGCAAATGAACATTTCCTCCAAGGTGTGGCTATGATTAAGAAGCTTCATGAGAGATTCCACAGATACTACAGTAGCAGCTTGTTCTCTATGTTTTCAACTATTGAAACGTTCTGCCTGAACCATTGGAGATCAAAGTCAAAGACATTTCTGTCTTAAAAGTAAACTGTGTATGGTAGGTAGGTGTCCATGCATAAATGCAACAGATACAACTCACACAATCACATTCTCCTGCAATGAAGTTCTGGTTTACAATACTCAGTTTCGCTTGAATGGAAATATGGACAACTAACTCTCGTGCTGGAATCATTTAAGTGATTGAATGCTATTGCATCTCTAGGTAAAATGTGAAAACACTGATAAAAAGGCTTCCGGGAAGGGACTTTGCAAGCTTCATCGCTTTTAAAAGTGTTGTTTGTGAAAGATAAAGTTAAGAATGTTAGCCTATTCCTAAATGGATTGGCCAGCAAATGTATTTCATGAGAAAAGGGACTACAATCCCTCGCTTCACTTTTGAAAATAATGCTCTTAAGATGAAAAAACATATTACTGAGGGACCAGATCATCACCCAATCCCCTTTGATAGTATCTAAAAATACTTGCAGCTTCCAATGCTTGTAAATATGTTGTTGCTTCAGAAGCTTGTTTGCTACACATATGTCTGCAGGCTTGTATTCTAAACTAACTTGATTAGAAACCACCACACGTAAAGTTCAGCTGTCTTGCAGTCTGTTGTTAGGCACTGTGGGCATATGCCACCAATATGTAACCACAGACTAACAATGTGAAGGAAGCTCTAACACTGAAATGCAAACCAATCTAGACAAAAATAAAAAGGCAATACCCAAAAGCAGGACTGAGCTCTTTCAATGAAGAGGTACATACTTTTCTGCCAGCCTGTAAAAGGGAATGTTCTTTTGGGACTCAAGCAGAAGGCCAGCCTAGACCAAGCAACTTGAATGCACCTCTGTCTCTGTCTTCAATCTTTCTTGATTGCTTCCATCTCTTAATTCTTCACATTCTTGGCACTACTCTTCTCTCTCATTAAGTTCTTTCCCTGTCACCAGGATACAAACAAAGCCCAGCCCAAAATGCTGCTTTTAATATTAAATCTTACGGTCTACAACTTGTGATCTAAAATTTCCAATTGACACAAGGTCTTCACAAAACACATCCTCCATTATTAGGAAATCAACACAGAGGACGGGTGTAGGTATTTATTAAGGAGTCTAAACCTGAAAAACTTAAACTGTAATACTCAAATGACTTCAAAGATCGATGGAGAAATTGTTAAGTATGTGGAAAACAATTTATTAACTTTCATTATTATTGCATTATTTTAATTGGTTTATAACTGAATTTTAATTAAAACAAAATTAGTTTTCATTAGGGGAGGGGGGTATTCAATTTTGGCCCCACCTACTCTGTGAAGTGTGTCTTTTAGGATTTCATTTGCAGGACAAGATTTTCCATGGTTGAAAAATGTTTGGTACCACTGGTCTGGATGAAGGTTTTTAGAAGTATTTACTTGGGTCAAATGAAAATATTTGAGACTATTCTATGATATCAGGGCAGGGTTTTTGGTAAACATACATGTCTATCATATGTTTGATAAACATACATAAACAAAACATGTACATATCACATTTCATGATCCAAAAAGGTTATTACATATTAACATGAACAATTCATGAATCTATCAATTCTGGTAGTCAGAATCTTAACATCTGATATACATTTTAAGTAAAATTAATTGGAAAATTGTATTAAGAGAAATTACATTAGCAAAAGTTTCCTCTGATCATATATGTCATTTTAAAAAAATCAGTGAGAAATAGTGCCTTGATTATCGGTGGTTGAATGCTTCCGGGGCCTTCCTCTCAATGCTGCACTTATCTTCTTAAATTAAAATTGTATATCTAAGAGCTATTATTAAACATTACAATGCATCCTAAAAGGAAGGTTGTGTTCCACATGGTTAATGGTGGTTTGAAATGTTTGCTCTAACCAGAAAATTCCCAGGTATGATCTTGCTTATACCTCCCTTGTTGAGAGCACCATCAACTTGATGGACGGTTGAATGCTTTGGTGCTTAATAAAAGCATAGGACTTGGTGAGTCAAGGTTTAGCTGAACTTTGGTTACCAACAGTTTCAAAGAAAAAAGGAAGGGTCTCTGTGTGTGTGTAAGTAATATTGCATACATAAATGCACACATGTCCTGGGACGTGAAGGAATGCACACATACTTAACACAATGTCTGATTAATTACCAGAATCTTAAGAGTATATCATTAGGAGGGAGATCCTAATCTCGTGCCAACATGATATGATTTGGGGCAGACAGCCAATCTAAAATCTGAATTTGGCCGAGAAGAGGAAACACTGTTCCACTTGGTGGAATGACCTATCACATGAAAGGATCAACAGCAATAAATAAATTCCCCAAAACGAAGCAGACACAAAGTCAGCCTTCAGGAAATAAACAATAAACACACTCAAAGGCAGAAAAAAATGTTTCGAAGGCTTTTTTTTAAATCTAAAAACATAACGGAGAAATAATTTTTAAAATAAGTTTACAAAAGTGCATCTTTGATGAGAAATTGTTGACACCCGCTTTCACCTTCCCACCAGAATACTTAACTAAGTCGATAGAGGCTCAGGCAGACTATCTTCCTCTCCTTCCTATTCCAGTTTCTTCTCACCAGACACTTAATACTCTTCATATCGTGAATTCTTGTAGATAATTTCCAGATAATTTTAGAAGCTTAAAATATTTTATCTTCTCCAAATTATTTGCAGAGATACTGCAGCAAAATAATGTATTCCTCCAAGTGAGGGATAAGCTGCTATCTCATCTTGGAGTGCTAGTGTTTTGATGCCATCCCAAAAGATCAATCAACTCTTTGGGGTCATTAAAATAGAACAATGAGTTACAGGAAAATATCCCATGATGGAGTCTTTCTGAAGAGCATTCCAGTCAACCAGTTCTACCATCTTCTTAATTTCTTATTAAAATGCCTGATCTAAGAAGAAAATTATAAATTGAGAGGTGCAATATTTCTGAGGCCTCTTTATTGTCTTCAAGTCACATTGTACACTATCCTGGGTTGTAATGAAATCAGAAGCTTATAAATCCATGGCATGGCATGGCATGGCATGATATATAGCATGGCACAGCACAGAACAACAGAATAGAACAGAATATAATAGCAAAATATTTAATAGTAAATAGCAAAAGAATTCAATCAACCTATATTAGACCAATATTTACTCATCACCAAAACCAGCAATTAATCCAACAATTGCAAGATGAATATGCCAAGAAAAAAGCTAACCCACAACACTTGCCAAAATGTAACAGTAGATAGCAGAAAGCGCCTAACATTAAGTAGGATCCTGCATATACTGCTTTTAATATCTACAACTATTATCAAGAACGGGACTGGAAAACCTGAAAACAAAGGACAGCCTGTGACATACACTTCCCACCTTTGTTTATTTATTGACAACAATTATCAAAGCTTGGTAGTCTGCTACGTCCATGCACAAATGCATAGTAATGCAGACTAGCCATAACACAAGAACGGTTGTGTAATTTATAAAGCAAAGCAAAATCTGAATATCCTGGTTTCATCTCCTCTACACCATCTTCAGATACACTGCAGCCCTCAGCAACCCATAAAATGTTCGCTTCAACTGTCAACATTGAAAGTTCACCCAATCTTGACAGAATCAAGAAACACAAGTGTAAACAACACACCAAATACCGTCTTAGGTAACCTTCTGACTTCACTGTACATCTTAAAATAGAATAAATAAAACCAAACCTCCTCAAATTCCTATAATATATTCTAATTTGGACCTGAAGCTGGAGGGGTTCCTTCTCTTCTCTTTTACTTGAAGGACAGTCTCGTCCCTCCGCTTTCCATGGTTACAGTTACCAGAATAGAAGTATTTACATGCCGTTGGAAGCCAGAGGCTATAAGTTAAAATTTGCATGGTCAAAAGGGAATACATAAATTAATAGCTATTACAAGCATGAAAACAGCTCAGGGTTATCCACAGCATTACTTGAATAAATCGGCAGAAAATATCCAGTTTGATCAACTATAAATAAGATGAAACATCTTTTTTTCCAACAGAAACACTCCAGTCAAGGCTCTTAAGCTTTTTATTGGAGAAAGGGAATGTTTGTTTTGGTTTTATGGCCACCAAATTATCCTCAGGAAGTCTCCTCTCAATCTTTTTTTTAATATAAGAGCATTCAACCATGTAGTGCATCCTATGAAAGGCTTTTCAACGTCATATATTTTAAACCATTTCAGTGCCAAGGAACATTTTAGTACCATCGCAACTTTCTACTATGAATGAAATACTACAAGATATCATGTTCTGAGGGATTCAAAGTGGTCAGCAGCAAGACCTCTTATTGCACTAAGGAGCGCCTGTCATCCATTTTATTGCTTTTGGCTAAAGAAGCATGACCAATGGAACCACAACACTGCTACAGAGCAGAAGTTATACAAAAACATTTTTTTATCACCAGTCAAAAGATCATGCTGGAAGTGATGGCCAAAATCTAAATTAGATTACACTAGGCTAGAAAGATCAACACTTTGGAATGGTCTAAGCCAGATTAACAATTCCACAGTTTATATTTCTGAATTACAACTTGCCCAGATGTAAGTCAAAAAGAGATACCCAAAGAGTAACCATGAGAGATATGCAGTTTTAGAATATAGAAGCGATTTTTGTATCTAACTATGACCAAGCCACTCAGTCAGAAATACAGGCCAATGTGAGGTCAACTAATAACAATCAACAATCAGCAATAGCACTTAGACTTATATATTGCTTTACAGTGCTTTACAGCCCTCTCTAAGTGGTTTACAGTCAGCCTATTGCCCCCAACAATCTGGGTCGTCATTTTACCGATCTCAAGGATGAAAGGCTGAGTCAACCTTGAGCCGGTAAAAATCGAACTCCTGACAGTCAGCACAATTAGTCTGCAATACTGCATTGTAACCACTATGCCACCATGGCTCTTGCAGGTTTTATGATCTAGGTAAAAAATCAAGCAAGTTATAATTCAGAATTATAAGGTGTGAAATTGACAATCTGTCTTAAACCATTCCAAATTGTTAGTCTTTCTAGTGTGGTGTGATCTACTTTAGATTTTGGCTATCACTTCCAGTCTGATCTTTTGACTGGTGATAGTAAAGTTTCTGTGGAGCAAGCTCTCGTCTCCTTAAAGGAATCCTTCAGACCATCTGTTCTATTTGAAACTTTACACTTGCAGAAATAACTGTAAGGATGATCTTCAGCCTCAACTAATAGTGTATATTATTCCTCTATGTCTCAAGGTTAAGGAGGTTCCACATTTTTTTCTTCGTCTACCTCAAGGCGAAGGAGAAAAAAAAACAAATAAATCACGACTGACTGAATTCATATAACCCAGTAAGTCAAAATCCAACATATGACATTATAAAAAGCAGCATTTGAAAATTGTTTTAGTTATGGAGCTTGGACATATTTATGAGACAATTCTATCACTTTCTAATATTGCTTTGGGCCAGTCACTCATTCTAAGCTCACAATGTCAGGCTGAGGCAACAAACTGGTCAGTCAATTGTTATCGCAACCAATGGATAAACACTTGGTTGATCTGGAGGGAAAAGTGGACCCTGTTTTTACAGGAAAATGGCAGGAAGAAGAAAAAAAAATCCATTTTTATTTTCCTTTCAAGGGGAAGAAAAGAAGTATAAATTTAATTTTAAACCAGCTCTATTTTAATAAACTATGCTGCAATTTGTACTTCTTAATTTAGCAGAAATCAATGTTGTACTAGGAACCAAATTAACCCCATTATGTTGCTGTTTCAGGCCACTGCGTTTATGGAGAAACATGAGAGCAATTTTATACTTTAAAAGCTTAATGTATAATATGAAAATGTTTTTTTTAAGCTTCAGTTTTAAATACTTAATATTTGCTTTCAACATTTATTTGCATTTCTGCTAAACCAGGTTTCTCTATAATCAAGAGGCTGGCACAGTTAAGCTCAATTTTCTGAAGGTGTATTTTTTTTATAAAAAATGGAGATTGTTTTTGAAATGACAAAATTTGGTTTGCTGTTTTTGTGCATCAGGCTACATAACTACCGTATTTTTCACACCATATAAGACACGCTTTTTCCCCAAAAAAAGGGGTGGGGGAGTGTCTGCGCCTTATGGAGCGAATACTCCCAAAAAGCGTGGGAGATCGCTCCGCTGGACGCCGGGAACGCT
>JANHFO010003660.1:86464-102161 GCA_032468095.1 Pareas carinatus
TCAAAAAACATTAAATCAAAGCAAGAAAAAATTAAAACCAATAACATTCAATGATGCAAACAAGCAAATCTCAAAACAAAAATCAGGTGCTTTGGGAACAAAACCTTTTTCCAATACCATATTAAAATATATGATTGGAAAATAGGAAATGCTCACACACTTGTCTTAAAGCACCCTTGCAATCATGTCCTACACACTGTCCAATAAAAACCTTTCTGGGAAATTCTATCAGTAGACAAATACTACTTAATAAAATGCAGATATTTTCAAGGACGATGGAGAAACGAAGTTGGCAAATAAACTATAACAAATTTAAAGTAAAAAACTTGTGCGCCCCCTTGTCCAGTGGATTTTTTCTTCCAGATTAGTGTATCTATGATTGCACCTATAGGTTTGGCATAATTGGGGATTTTAACAATACAGTCTTGCTTTTAAAATGGCCCTAATATTTCTAGAATATATTTAATGTATATCACCCAAATTTGAATTACCTTTATATAGCTGTTTGATGCATTACAACTGAATTTGTACTTACTGCGGAGAGGATGAAATTATATTATTAATGTATTTACACTGAATGTTGAGTCATTTAAAAACCAACATTGCTCTGAATTCATGTATTACAGATGCACTGCTAACAATGTTCGCATTCGCATATGTAAGAATGAAGGAGAATATTTGTAGCTGAGGATTGAAATGAGGCGACCTTAGTACTCTCTGAGCTTGCTTATTTTCTTGCAGGTGTTTCATAACCCAAGCTAGGTTGGCTCACAGGCTGTTTACAGGCTGTTGCCAAGGTGGCAATATTTCCACACTTGTTTTTAAACACAGCTTGCAGATAGTTCCTTCCACAGGTGAAACTAGTCAAACCAGTTCATTCAGGGCATCAGGTGCATGCAGCTCACCAAAGCAGGGTTTGGGAAGCAACATAAAAAGCACAGACAAGGCCAAGCTTATTAAAGTTTCATACTTGCCACGAAAGAACTCTTGAATCAGTCCAACTTATGAGAGGTAGAATCTGGAGGCTCGAGGAAAAAAATGACAGGAAACTTTTTCAGTCTATGTATTCTAAGCTTGAGGAATCTATTGGATTATGCAAGGCTTCTGATTAGGAAGAATGGCGCCCTTATAGGATAGAGCAGCATTTCACCATTAGGATCCAATTATATCTTGGAATTCTCTGTGTTGGCACCAAGCATTAAAGAGGGTTGAGAAATCTGATTTTACACTTTTTGAAATGGCAATTCAACTCTGATAGGATGTGCTGGTCACCAGCAAAACAGGAGAGCAACTTGCCATTTCCTAAAATCGTTAGCTGCTGAATTCAGCCATTAAATGCCTTAAGGAATGAGAAAATCCCCAAAAAGTATAGAAAAAAAAGGGATACGGCTTACTTTGAGGGGGGAGCTTTAAAAGGTAGTGAGCTGCTTAATTAGTGGCAGTGGTGGTGGTTGTGGTTACTTCATTCTGCCTTTCATGCAAGTAAAAATACCAAATTACATTGATTATAAGATGCCATTGATAATAAGACGTACCCTTATTTTTCTAAATTAGAAATAGAAACAGATTTTCCTTTAAGTTCAGTGAAGTGGGGGAAGAGACAGAAGAGACCCGGAAGGGTCTCCCCTCAAGCTGGAGCAGACAGCTGGACCGCGAGTCTTGCCTGACAGCTCAGTTATTTGGCAGAGGTGCGCTGACCAGCTGAGAGGGGGGAAGGAAAGTCTCTCAGTTGAAAGTTTTAAACAGGCCCGGAGGAGGAAGAGTCTACCGTTCAAGCAACTTTCTGAGGTGGGACTGACCGTGGTCCCAGTCTGGGAGATACACAAACACGACAACAGGCCTGCTTCCACCCTTCGTTTGGTAGAGACCAACGGCTGGTTCTGGCTGTTCTTCTGGGAAAACTTTGGTGGAGCAGCCTTCCCCGTTCTCTTAAAGTCATTGTTCAGGAGTTGAAAGCCTATTCTGTCTAAAACTTTCAATTGAGAGGCTTTCCTTTCCTGCCCCCCGCCCCAAGCTGGTCAGCACACCACCGCCGAACAGCTAAACTGTCAGGCAACTGACCGCTCCAGTTTGGGAGGAAAGCCCTCTGGGTCTCTTCCGTCTCCTCCTCCCTACAGCAAACAAGCATACTCTTTACCCTGGTAAGACATCGAATATAAGACGTACCCTGAATACAGGGACAACAATATACAAAAAACCCTGCATCTTATAATCGATGTAATGCAGTAGATGTCCAAGGAAAGAACAGGTAAAAAGCACATGGGGAGAGCCTGGTCTGCATTTAATCTTATATCCTGGTTATAATGTACTGGAGCACACGCACAATTTCTAGATTTGGAATCTCACTTTTTCATCAGGATCCACATGTGTCTACATTCATGCTTGAGTTAACCAGTCATACAAACTGTGCTTTGCTTTCCCAAAATTCATTAACTAAACCACAACTGGCCAGATTCACTAAATGGTAAATAATACCTGGCAAACCAACAATGGCTGGGTTTAGACATCACATGAAGCCAAAACAAACATCTTATGGCTATAGGTGCTCTTAGAACTCCATGCTCTCCAGAACTGTTGAATGAAGTGGAAAAGTTTATTATAAAGGACCCAGGAACGAACAAATGAAGTATGAAAGCACCATACATTTATATATTTCATGGGGAAAAAATCATTCTGAAAATAGTTTCTTTCACGACAGCAAAAAATCTGTCTACTGACAGAATCACATTGTGCCTAAAGCCAGGTAAGAAAACATTTGCATATGCATGATTTAAACAGCCTACTTGAAAAATAAAAAGGGAAAATAAATATCTCAGATTCCTATAGAATCCACAAAAATGGAGTTAAGATATGGACTCTGACACTCACACACACACGCTTATCTGTTCAAAGCAGTGTCACAAATCAACATTATTGGTCTCACAAACTGAACAATCGACAGAGATCTGTAAGCAAAATGTTGTATTTAGTGACGTTCTCTGACAAGACAGATGATTCATATTATGCATATTCAAATAGAAAAAAAGGAAATATTTCTCCAGAGTGAACTATACTGTAGTTGATTTTTCCACAACGATTGCAACAGGGGCAAACTATTCCATGGACACAAATGCAGAGTTTATACTCATTCAGTTTTTTACATCCTTGACAGACTTTCAAGAAATAATGATGTACCCTAATCAGAACAAAAGATAAAAGGATAAAATGTTAGATGTCATGTAGAAGTTGTGGCATCAAAAGAATGCAAGTCTCTCAGCATCCTCACTAATAAAGATTATGATTTGTGACCTGGCCTATGAATCTAATCCAAAAATGGGAAAAAAATATTGAAAATAGTGACTGTATTTGCCTATTGGGCAGTCCAACTCTGTGTACAACAAACTGGTTTGTTTTTCAAAACAAATACTGGTGTAGAACCTGGAATTCTTATGCAAAACATTGTGTTTTTTTGAAAGCACCAATTTTACCATGGAAGTACAGCTGAGATTACTGTTGTCTGCCATTTCTACTTCCTCTCTTCAATAAGTTTTTTTGTCACGGCATTTTGTTAGACATTTTGAGCAAAGAGAAAGCATTGTTGGGGTAGACACAGTATAGTTTAACTATGTTTTTATTAAAATGTTTCTTCATTGCAATGAAAATCTTTTTACTGCATTTGTAAACTGCCCAACAACCACACTTCCCTGGGCTTACAAATCTATTATAACATATACTATAAGACTAAGCATCAGTAAAATTTACTGGTACTAACATTTCAATAAAACCAATTAATAAATCAATTTTGTAGATAACAAGAGATCATTATGGAAATGTATGAACAAAATCAAATTGCTTTTATTAATGCAAACTGAAATAAATAATAAATATATATTTATTTATTCCATAGTATTATCCAAATATGCAGATTTCCCCAAAGTCAATAATGAATGAACCCTTACAGTAGCTTTTCTGCATCATTTCAATAGAAGTGGAGGGAATCAATCATACACTAACTGAACACTTATTTAGGATATGTTTTCACTGGCAACGGCTAGGTTTTTGTTAAGGTTTATAGATTTTTTTTGTCTATAAAGATTCTGACATCAATCAGAATTTATACTGTGGGAAAATGAAGATTTAGCAGTAAAAGCAACCCATAAGCAGTGTTTGGGTATCACAACAATTACTCAGCTGCTGCAGACTTATTAGTATAAATGAAAATTTAATTAAATACCTGTTTGATGAAAGATAATGCTGCCTTAACTCAATGGTTACATTATTCAAATGACTGAAATTGCTCGTACAGTTGTTAAAATCAATTTAGTATTCAAAATAACTATCAAAGCTACTTTCTAGAGCAATGGGAAAAAAGTGTATGCAATTTAACATGCAAAATAAAGTTTGCCAGAAGACATTTAAAACTATTTTGTAACAAAGCAGCAAATCAAAAGGTTTTAAATCAAAAGAGAAGAGTGAGACAGTTAATTATCCAGTTAAAATATTATTTTCCCTCTTCACCACAAATCTATTTTTGATATTACTCATCACTTCTCTGGCACATTTCACTGATCCTACAGATGATAAATTCAATTTGCTCGTATTGAATTGGGTGCACCTAATCCATTAAAATACTCTTCTCTGTAGACACTGGTTGGTTGAGGTATTTGGAAGGGAAATGAATTTTAAATTTTGCTTGCAGCTTTATGAAGAGAGGGCAGGGGAAATTACAGCATCTTTAGAAGTTGAGAAAGAGCACCAAAATCATTTGCAATATAATGATGGAGATCCTATGGCACGCATGCCACAGCGGACACGTAGAGCCCCAACATCGTCTCAGAGCTGAGCATGCTCAGAAAGCAGTAGCACCACCAGGCGATGACATCACAGAGCCATGTGAATACTCAGTAGCGGCCCCAGGTGATGACATCACGAGCTGCGGCTCCTTAGCTGTGACTCACCTGGGCACTCACTGTCTAAAAGGTTAGTCGTCACTGCTATATAAGATCCATATTTAAAATCCATTTTAACAAGAAAGTAGAAGTACTATGCTCTTCCCTCTGCAATGAGCAAGGACATTTTGAGAGAAGAACAACAAAACAGCATCCTAAGAAGCACCATCTACAATATTGTAATCAATAATTTTACAGATCAAATTCCACTTCATCAGAGGTTTGAACTGTTGCCCAAAAACAGCAATGCAGGTCTGGTCAATAGCATCCCTATTCCTGGGCTAGATTTGTTCTTCTAATTGAACAAAGAGTTGGGACAGCAGACTTGAAGTAGGGTCTCTGTCATTTCAAATGTGGGTTGATTAATAAAAGAAGCAGAGGACACAAATAGTGGATTTTATGGCTGGAGGCCTTTGGCAGTTGTTCATGGATCTATTCTAATCTCCTCATCAATCTCAGTCCAGTTGCAACGGCACCATTGTATTTTACAGTAAAAAAGGGGGAAACAAGAAAGAACTTCTATGAATTAACTGTAAATAGAATCTAATCAGGAGATATATATCTTACTGATGGAGAAACATTGGAGAAGATGAATAAAGACTCTTACAAGTAGTGCAGAACTCTGATCACTAAGATAAAGGGAAAGGAGTCCCTTCAGGTTTTCTTCTGTAGTCATGGTCAACTTAGGGGGTGATGCTGCTCTCTTTTTTTAAGACAGGGATCCCCAACCCCCCCCCCAGCATGCCAGCAACCGGTCCGTGCAAACAATCCAAGCCCCATTCGCAAGATACAGGCAGCACGCAAAGCCACGTCCCTCCGGTCTGCGCAAAAATCTTTTCTCATGAAACCAGTCCCTGGTGCCCAAAAGGGTTGGGGCCTTTGCTTTAAGCCATTGAGCTAGTGACTACTGCGACCCAGGATCATGTGATCTCCTTTTGTGACCTTCTGACAAGCAAAGTCAATGGGGGAAGCCAGATTCGCTTAACAACTGCGTAACTAACTTAACAACTGCAGTGATTTACTTAACCACTGTGGCAAGAAAGGTCGTAAAATGGGGCAAAACTCACTTATCATCTATCTTGCTTAGCAATGGAAAATTTTGGCTCAATTGTGGTCGTAAGTCGAGGACCACCTGCATAGTCATGAAATATAATAGAATTATAGTATTGGGAATGGGAGAGTTTACTACTCTGAAGATGGCTATGCTCCCCATGAAGGTGTTGGTCTAGTATTTCTGAGGTGTTTCAGGATCCCTCACAAACCCACATTTCTCTCTGAGGCTATGATCATGATGACTCATGCTTCCTAACCTTGACAACTGCCTGTTATAGACTTTAATTTTAATTATAGACTTTTAATTTTATGAATTTTTTGATCGGGGTGGTTGTTGTTGAGAATTCTGAGAGTTCAAATCCATATATCTTGAAATTGCCAAATTGGGAAACACTGCCCTAGACTGATTTGTGGCCGATAATTCCTTACTGCTATATCTTTGATTGCCTTCAGTTACATATGCTCTAATACGTTTACTCTTGGATAATTGCACTGCACTAGGGATACTCCAGCTAATGTAAGACAGAGCTTCAAACCTGCTACATACTCAAATGAGGTTTGCACTTAGCCAGCTGAATGCATACAAATATCTTTTTAAAAAACAAATATACATAAAAAGGGGGAGGGGAGAGAAGTGTTTGATGCAGAAGGATAGCCTTTTTTCCAATCCCAGTTCAATGTTCTGGTCCTGACTTCAGCAGCTTGGAAACAGTGTATTTTTAAAACAAATATAGGTAATCTTTTACTTACGACGGTTGTTTAGCAACCAGTTGGAATTACAATGGAACTCCCTGGGTGTATTTACCTAGGATCTGGTTTTGAAGCTTTGATGGCCACACCCCTATCATGTGACCACATGTTGGATGCTCGGCAACGGGCCTGCTTTTATGGCTGTTTGTAAGAATAGGAATAGGAATAGGAATAGGAATAGGAATAGGAATAGGAATAGGAATAGGAATAGGAATAAGAATAACAACTTTATTGTCATTGTACGAGTATACATAGTACACACATATATTGTCAACTTTAAAAAAATTGTTCTAGCAATTTTGCAATCTGCCCAGAGAACATGGCTTGTTGGATTAATAGCATAATAAATACTGAAATGTATGTTCTTGCACATAAGTATGATTTACACACCAAAATAAATAAATGGAGAGAAAAATCAAAGCCAGAATTCATTAATGGGAGATCAGCCTTTAATCTATCCCCCAACATCTCTGCTTATTCCCTACATAGATTTGCAGCGAAAGGGGGGAAAATCCACTGTTCTTTCCCTTTATGTCAATTTGTAAGAAATCCCCCTTGATTAAATCATGCAAAATTATTTTATGGCTAGTTTCCAAAAATGGCAAAGATCATAGCAAGAACTCTACCAAAGAAAGCAGAATTTGTTATGTCCCCCTCCCTCCTTTCCCTTGTCTGGCTGTTAAAATGACTGTACGTGAACTCTGAAATGATTAACATCACTGGAAATCTCAGGGCACAAAAGCTATTTGTATTCCTTACTTATCTAACAATAAATGCTCAAACGCGTTTTTCTCTCGGTTTTTCTGTTGAACCAAATATGTTTTTTGTTTGTTCCTTAATTGAGAAAATAAAAGGCATCCTAACGGACAGGCAGGATACAATCAAGATCCCTGTAATTTCAAAGACATTTTCTCAACAGGCTTTCCTCAAACAAATCCCCAGCAGCCATTTTTAAAAAAAACTTTTTTTAAACAAAACTAGAGTGGAGGGAAAAGGGGGAGCTAAGAAAACAACGTACTTCCCCCCCCCCTCCAAAGCTGAACCAGAAATCTGATCAAATGGAGAATTCTTCTGGCCTCACTTTTCAAACACAAGCAAACTTAAAATTAACACTGAAATTCCAGTTACCTAACTTTCTTAGACTTTAGAATTTCAGCCATAAGACCACCCAATGTCTGGAAATCTTTGCAAAAGACTAAAGCACAGCAGGGTATGTTAACAATCATTGGAAACAGGATATGTGGTTGAAATTAAATACACAGAATGCATATACAAAGTGTGTCCCACACTGCATTCTTTCTTAACACCAGAGATTCACATTAACCTTGGTGGAATGTATAGCCAGCTCAGGTTTCCTTCATCTTGCTCTCCAGAATGTACATCAAAAAATATTTCTTCAAATGAAAAGAAAATACAGTAACATGTATTGATGGAGATGAGCAATCACATTCACAGGGGAAGATTTCTCTGCTTTCCAAATCAGTCCCATGACCTGTTGAGGTAAACGTTTTTTTCCACGTTACCATATAAAACTGATATAAACACTTCGCCTTCTGAAATGTTCTATCAGAATCTGATGGGGAAGTGACTACGCCTAGAAATCTGTCAGTTTGCATCAATAGCAAGTTTGCAGATCATCCCCAAATGGATTCTAGGAGTATCATTATTTCAATAAAACTTGTGTGCCTATTTAGAATATCGGTTACGAGGTGGCGAAGTTATTGGACTTTGACCAAGGAAGACTGGACTCAGCATTCATTCAATATTCACCCAGTCATAACAAAATTATTTATTTTAGTGCTAGGTTTGATATAGTGGCTAAGGTTCTGGCCTAGAAACCAGAATATGGTGAGTTCTAGTCTCATTTTAGGGTTAGCATGAAAACCTGCTGGGCAACCTTGGGGTCAGTCACGCTTTTTCAACCCAATTCACATGTGAGGAAAACAGGAGGAGGAAGGAGTATTAGGAATGCTCACCGCCTTGAGTTACTCATAAAGGAATAAAGGAAGGAGAAGGAAGGAAGGAAGGAAGGAAGGAAGGAAGGAGAGATCTTAACCAAGTCATCCTCTCTCCCACTTGGTTTGAAGTCAGAGGAACATTTAAATTTGAGTTCTCTTATGTGATGTCTATAGACATGGGCTCTTTTTTCACTTGACTGGAGGGTGGGGTGCATGTGCATTTTTAAAAATTAAGACAATAATTAAATGGTAAATCAGAAGGTGCTATGATACTATGGGTATAGGTGGCTTGTTTGAAAATGTATCTGCCTGTCAAATGAGCATCCATGAGAGATAAGGCAGGATTGGTTGGGAGGTTCAAGGGGGCAAGCCCTTTACTTTCAGGTAAATGGGGATTTACTCTGGACGTATTGCCCACCAAGGTATTCATTGTCCAAGTATGCCTGTAGCATGCCTCAAATGTCTCAGCCCTGATGAGCCTAATCATGTTGGGGTTCTTTGGCTTAAGCCATCGTGTCCCAATGTGAGCTGGAAACTGTCTGAAGAAGAGACAAAAGTTATTCACTCTCATCTTCACAGGAGATGAGAAGCTTACAAGTCTGATAGACATATTTATTCTGCAACTTGGATAATTTAGATAATGGTCTAAACTGAGTCTGTGCATCCCTCTCAACTTTTGGGAGCAGTCAAACTGAGGCCTAACAAAACTAAACAAATAATAATAATAATATTGGCATTTCAAAACATTCAGAAAAAGAGGACTATATGTGTAACACAACATTGCATGTGTTACAGTTCAGATTTGCCCCAGATCATGGAGATAAAGCTGACTTCATCAGGCATCATCGGAAATGTAGAATTAAAATGAAGTTGCCTCAGGAAAATAGAAGCATGATTTTCAAGAAAAAAATCTTAGTCATATTTCCAGCTGTCACCAGCCGATGGCAACCGGCACTCCACAAGTCCAGAGATTGCTGAAAAATGATCAGGAGATGCCTCTGAATGTAAAGATTTCATTTCACCTCAGGGCAGGATATAAAAGGAGTGAGCATCCAAACTATGTTGCAAAGTATTCATTCTGAACCATTTCTTAGACACAATATGTTTCCTGTCTTAATCATGTGCCAAGCTACACTTCGGGTCTTTGGGTGACAAGAAAGCTAAAGAAAGCAAACTGTGCCCAGACAAATATAAGAAGGGCCAAGCCAAGCAGCACACATTAAATCACATTTTAAATTAATTAATACAATAAAACCATCATTAAAATATCATTAAGACAAGAAATGCATAGCACTGCTAATTAATGTAGTGAATTCTTAAACATTAAAATATTAAAGTCTTAAATAGATGACAAGTACACTTTAATCTCACCTAGATTCATTAAATCATAGCAACAATTCCATTTCTATGGCTTCCACCAAATTAACCATTAATGTTGCAGGCATAATTTGAAACTCAAATTGAGGGCCCAAAGATGCAGATATGCTAAACGTGAAAGCATTCCTTTAAGTAATTTGGGGCCTAGGGACAATTGAAATTACAATTCACTAGCAACCTTGGGTGACCAGCAGGCATCTCTTGAGAGCCTCAATTTAGGCAGCTGTAACTTGAGTCTTAGAAGACTCCATAATCATGGATGGAACCATGGAGATGATCTTGGAGAAAGACTCAGATGGAGTCCTCCTTGATTTCCTGGGTAATAAGGAGAGGGAAAGAGAAAATGCAGTCAAACTTGCAAAAGTCTGTTATTATAGCCTGTGTCCAAAAAACAAATATAGGTTGAGTCATTTTTGAGAGTCTGTTTCCAGATCTGGTCAACCTTGACCACAAATCTAAAGTAGTTAACTGGAATTTTCCAAGCTCTTTCTACAGAAATGACCTTTTTTCTCAAAGGCCAAAGAACAATTAGATGAACTGATAAACCACTTGCGTTAAAATCACCCTATAAGGAAGAAATAACTATAATTTACAGATGGCTTACACTCTTTCCACAAAGCAGACTGTCATCTCTATGAAAAAGGAAGTTGGCAAGTCTGAATACTACTATAGAATTTC
This sequence comes from Pareas carinatus, assembly GCA_032468095.1. Classification (NCBI taxonomy): domain Eukaryota; kingdom Metazoa; phylum Chordata; class Lepidosauria; order Squamata; family Pareidae; genus Pareas; species Pareas carinatus. Next base: position 97,209 of record JANHFO010003660.1, read on the forward strand.
ATGCACTATTAGAGACAAACACTACTGAATTATTCTATTTACTGTTCTTCAGCCTTCTGTGCCACATTAGGACATTATTCTGACAGAACTGAATATCCTACTAAATGAGAGTAGAAGGGCGAGAAGGGGAAACGGCATACCTACAAAACAAGTAGCTTATTATACAGAATATGGATCCTAAGCATATTCCTATGAAAATTATTTTCTCATGGAGTCACAGCAGGGCTTTTTTCTAAGTAAATATGCTTTCTGGAGGGAGACACAAAATTATTTATAAATAAATTATATCATGTTGACTTGGCACCTTCGTTTCCACTAAGCTTCTGTTCAAAGAGAATCATACAGTCAAACTGGATCATTTTTATTACATAGTCCCAAAGCAGAATCCATTTCATGTTGCTGGCTAAAATAATCTAACAAATTTCCAGTTAGCATACTACAACATGAACAAAAAACGAAACATTTTTTAATTGGAAAATTACAATATAAATAGTAACAAGCCTAAGGACCTAGTTATCCAATATTCTTTAAAATCAGTCAGTTCTGTGTATACTTCAGTTCTACTGAGCTTCAATACCATAATATGAGATTTTCTCCATATAATCTGATACAAATGTAATCTAAACAGGCATGCCTCCAAATCCTGATCATTGGAAATCACAGGAACTGAAGACTAGCAATATAAAGTTTGGGGAAATTGGAAAATATGAGATATAATGTGTACTCCCGTATACATTATTGGTTAAGGGCAGTATGTAGTAGCAAATCAGTTCTGGATTAATCCTTATGGTCATATTGAAATAACATTATAAGAGGATTTTTTTTGTTTGAAAATTGCAAGGAAATTGCTTGATTTGAAAACCTGGGCAAATGTGAAGTGCATACAAGTAGTCCTCAAGTTGCAATCACAATTGGGACCAGAATTTCCCCAAATTGCTAATCAAGGCAATTGTTAAATGAGTCATTTTACAACTTTTTGGCATCTTTAGCTATGTGAATCACTGAAGTAGTGAAGTGAATCATATGGTCATTAAGTGAATCCAGCTTCGTCTGCTGACTTCCCTTGTCAAAAACCATCTAGAAAGGTCACAAATGTTGATCTCATGATCCTGGGGCACTGCAACCATCTAAATACATGAAATTGCCAAGCAATCAAATTTTGATCACATGACTGTGGGGAAGTTGTGACAATTGCAAAGGCGTTATCCAGTTGTGATTGACTTTTTTCTGTACCACTAAACGGTCACTAAACAAGTGGTTTTATATTGAGAACCATATATATATATCTTGAATTATGGAGATTTGTTCATTGTGGAGGTAAGTCATGAGTATCAGTTGGCAGTATCCCCCACTAAAAGCCCTTTTCAAATCTAGAGGTGTATCTAGATGATCTAGAAATGAAATTGAGATATATAGAGAAAAGTTTTATTTCGAAAGTAAAGGATCTGGATTATAATTAAATATTAAGACAAAGGATAAAGCAAGAAAGATGGCCAATGTTTTTTCCTCCATAGGCTCAAGAACAGATTTGTATTGGGGCAAATAAAGTTAATACGGTTTACTTTCAGGGTATGATGAATAGTCTTGGAAAAATTAGTAACACAAATATTGGAATCTTTTCTTACAAATCTAGCCAATCTCTATATTGGTTTGCTAATTTGCTTTTTCTTCTTCCTTGATTGCTTGTTCTCTTTATATCCAGAAGGTCATAATATACTCCAGAGCAACTACTAAGTGAAACTCTTTAGTTTAGGTGATGCATTTTTCCACTTAAAAATTGATTCTCATCAAGATGCTACTTTGATTTTTTTTTTCTCCAGAGTAATTTTCATAAAAAGCAAGGTCATATGTCCACCCATCTTCCAAAGCCAATCACGCTAAGCGTGATTGATCTAACCAGCACATTAAAAACAAGAGAAATATCTGCATTTAAATTCAAATCAGAAGTCGCAATTCAAAAACAAAACCTTCTTTCAGATTCTGGCTTGATAGAGAAGAACAATGCCTGTTTGAATACAAAATTAATGATATCCTATCATCTTTCTACTTTAAGACTATGGTAGCTCTCATGGTTAAGACACAGGGTTGGAGGCTAGCAAGCCTGCATTCAAGATCCAAGTGTTGCTGTGGGGCGAGGTGAGCTTCCGCCCTTCGCTCCAGCTCCTGCTGGGAACATGAAAGAAGCCTCCAACTGGGCATCCTCTGGGCCATGGTGGCTAATGCTTTCAATGCGGAAGCACCTCTGTGCTTCCAACACAAGTGTGATGCAATCTTTCTATGTATTTTTTTTTCTTATGTTGTGGCAGAAATAGATAAAAGGCAGCTATTAAGCAGCATGTACCATCATATTCCATATAGATAAGACACATTCTCAATTAATTTTTGGCTTAATGTGATATGAATAAACCATGTCTTTAAGTGGACAAGAGCTATCTATGGAGGTATTTATAATTTTTTGTGTATAGCTCCAACAATGATTCCAATCTGACAATATCAACAAAGACAACCAGGAGTGGATTTCTGTATATTACAGAATGAATACGAACTCTTGAAAGTGCTAGTGCACAGAACACTTTTCCAGATAAAGAATTCTTTCATCTAAATGTATGAGTTTACAATACTTGACTCCATGGAGTGGATCTCATGGTGCTAATGAAACAAGCAAACAAACAGAAGGATCTCTCACAATGCTAACCACTGTTTCACATTAGATCAGTGGTTGCCAACCTGTGGTCCGCAAGAAACTTTTGGTAGTCCGCAGGAAAATCTAGAGATTATTTGCATTTTTTTTCCTTAGGTTGCATGGTTCTTGCTACTAGGGATGGTAGAGACAGCAAGAGCAAAGCTGGCTGGGCTGCAGCGCTCCGGGGCTCAGGAGTCACCTGCTTTTAGCTACAGCTGACCGGTGGTACCGGAAGCGCTTCCAGATGCCCTCTCAGCTGGCATCGAAACAGCATGAATTCCAAATCCCAACTGACTTCACTCCAGGGACGTTGAAAGGTAAGGGGCGCTGGTGGATAGAGATGGCGGTGGGAGGAGTTGCGACGGTAGCCACAAGCAGAGAGAGAGGAGCCAGGCATGATCTGGGGCAGGCGATTGCGGCCCCCTGCAGCGAGGCTTGCTACAGCATGGGAGGTAAATCTTTATCTTTTTAAATATCCTTATATTTATCTTCATATTTATTTAAATATTTATTATATATTATAAATTTATATATTCATATAAATATAAATATTTTTTTCTTTTAAAAGAATTCATTAGTAGTCTGTGGGATTTAAAATTATGAATGCAGTGGTCCCTGAGGTCCAAATGTTTAGTGACCACTGCATTAGATCACTTCCTGCACCTATTAAAAATTGCATAGATCTACAATAACCCTTGGTTAATCTTCCTGTCTAATCCTGTGCTGCCAAATAGATCATGATCTGCCATCATTTCATAAGCAAATGTGGAGGTACTTGCAACCTCAGGTTTGGGCAGTTATGTAAAATGGTACTGCACCTGCCAGCTTCACAGGGCAAATCTGAGTTTCCTCCTCCTTTTTTCGCTGACATGAAACATGTCCAGAGGCCAAGGGTTCTATGTCAAGAATCCTAGGTGCAGCAGCTGGAGGAAAATCCTGGCACACCTGGCTTTAAAGATGCCAACACCCATAAAAAAATACACCTCATTGGAAGTCTGCCTTGCCCCAGTTGGTGGCACCAGTACAAGCACAAAAAGTAGACACCCAAGGATGGTACAATCTCATGTACTCTCATGTCTGGTGATTGAAAAGTGCTACATAAATTCTTCAGGGTCTCACTATTATGCCCAACAGAAAACATCCTATGGGTTCTCCTTCAATATGCTCTCCTCCATTCTTACCCTAAACAAACTTTAACACCTGAGCAAAATCAAGTATTCATGGAATGCATCTTCCCTTTTAACAGCTTTAACTTCCAATTATTGCATCAGTTAGACATGGGAATAAAAACTGAAGGTAAAGCTAACAGGTAGACACATTCTGGTGAGAGAGAAGTTCCCTGAGGATGAACTCCAGCACAAGTCCGAAAGCTCGGAAGACTAAACCCCCAGTCCCAGTGAACAACCCAGATTGGATCCTGCAACATTATCCTGGGATGTGTATATTTGCCTCCATTCGTGTTTAAGTTGGCTGAGATGAGCATTCAATTGTGTGACCATCGTCCTCATCTCTGATGCCTTTTTAACAGCTAAGCAAAAGACCAACCAAGATTGGGCCCTAATGGGTAGCTTTCTTATACTGTCCTTTTCCAGATAACTAATAAACATCTTTATTTTGTAGGATCAGAGAGCTTTCCTATCCATTCTGCTGCAGGTCTGTCTTTTCACATGACTACTGTCATTATTTCCATTGCAAATATGAAAGCAGATGCTCTCCATTCTGTGACATCGCACAACTTCTAGTCTCCTTTTCTCACCCCAACAACCTTGAAATATCTTGCTTTCATGCTGAACGAGCACTTCTGCTTCCAAAACAGAGTTTCCAGACGGTAACATCTGTCATCTTGTATAAATGATCTTCTGTCATTATTTTAGTATGAAAGTGAGATGATGAGTGACCCACTAACCTATTTCTTACGGCTCCCAATCCACTTAGAGGACATGGGGAGAATCAGAGCATTGGATAGAATTTAACTTTTTTCATGTAGTCCAGAATTTTTAGAGTAAACTTAGTACATCCAAGTTGGCCTAAGCATTCTTGAAACATAAAACAGATCCCAACGCTACCCAAATGTGGCTTTTGAAATAATAAAAGTTGCATATTCTTGCTACAGGATACAGCATACAATTAGTCCTAAGCTTACGCTCATTCATTTAACGATTGTTTGAAGTTACAACGGCACTGAAAAAAGTGGTTTACAAGTAGTCCTCACACTTACAATCATAGAGGTCCACAGTCATGTGATAGTGATTCAGGCACTTGGCCACTTG
>JANHFO010003661.1:35250-46097 GCA_032468095.1 Pareas carinatus
TTCACCGCCCTGGGTCCCTTCGGGGAGAAGGGCGGTATACAAATTTAATAAATGAAATGAAATGAAATGAAATGAAAATGAGTTGCACTCTCTTTTATGATCTTTTCTGCCACAGTTGTTCAATGAATAACTGCAGTTGTTAAGCGAATCATCCCATCTTTAAGCAAACCCAGCTCTCCCCATTCACTCTTGCTTGTCAGAACCCAGCTGAGAAAATTGCAAATTGCAATCATATGACCTCAGGGCCTACAACTGACATAAATACATGCCAGTTGCCAAAAGCATGAATTTTGATCACATGATCTATGGGGATGGTACACCAGTCATAAGCGCGAGAACCAGTCATGAGTCACTTTTTTCAGTGCCGCTATAACTTTGAACAGTTGCTAAAGAAATGGCTGAAAGGCGGGGGCTGCCTATCTATGCAGAAAAGTAGCCATTGGAACTGTCACACTCAGCTACTGGGAAGAGATTCAGGCCCTGTGGGACGCTGTGTTTTAAAAGGGGGAAATGATTATCAACATTTAGAAATGAGATTTCGATGGTGATCATTTAATAGATTTCAATAAAATATCAAAGATTTCACCCAAGCCCTTTCTTCCTTCCATGTTTGGGACAGCACAATTGTATGGATGCTTATTTGCAAATAAACACTGCTGTGTTCTGAATTTAAGTCCGTGCAACCATGTGACAATATTGAAATGACAATATTTCAGGGACATTTTACTGCTAGGAACCTCCTGTGTTCTTCTATTTATAAGTCAGCTGTGTTTTAATACGAATAGAAAAACATGGACGAATGTGAACTGTAACTGAAATAACTAGTTATTAACCTTAAATGCTCTATTACAGTTAGGAATATAGAATACTTTTAAAACTTGTTGACTATTTAAATTGTCTTTAGCATTATATTCTATTGGACTTTTTTAAAATGTATGTTATTTTAAAACATATAAATCCCTAGTATTGTTGTCTCTCCAAACAGAAATTGCTTTAATTTTTCTCCTCTCAAACACTTAATTTGCTAATCAAAACTATTTGAGTGCAAATATTCAGAAACAGGATAGCATTAAGTGATGAGCCGCTGCTAAAATTTTATTTTATTCTCCAACATACATAGAATGCAAAAACACTCGTCGCATTAGGAAGAATGTTTCCCCAGAGACTGTGAAGAGAATTTAATTTCCGCCAGGAATACATTAACTATTCATTAGGGCTGTTCCTATAAGGCAAAATGAGAATTAATTGATTCTTCTTCAAACTTAAGCCCTGCATTTTAGTCCTTCTGGAATTCAGTATTGTCAAACAACTATTTGAAAAATGCACTTGTTCAGTCTGAGAAAAAGAAAACCTTGGCAAAGTGAAGTGTTCTAAGTTCATGACTTCTCTTTCAGTCAGTTCTGATATTTCTCTTCTCTTCTGGGAAATTAGATTACTGCATATCATTACTGATAAACTATGGCTCTATTGCAGCAAATAAATAATTAGGTTGCATCTCAGGGTCTGGATATCGTACAAGTTATCTATGAGGAAGAACTGCCTCTGACTCAATCCTAGTGGCTATGGATTTATGGCTATCGAGAACCCAGGATGTTTTATCTTTAGCCTTAAATGCAATAGCAATAGCACTTAAGACTTATAAACCACCCCACAGTGCTTTACAACACACACTGGGCGGATTACAAATGTCAGTATATTGTCTCCAACAATCTGGGTCCTCCTCATTTTACTGACCTCAGAAGGATGGAAGGCTAAGTCAACCTCAAGCTCCATCAGGATTGAACTCCAGACTGTAGGCAGAGTTAGCCTGGAGAACTACCTTCTAACCACCAGGGAGTACTTCCCTGCTCAAGAATGGTGCTCAATCTGGGTGTGCCGCTGGACTTACAGCTGCTTCTTGCCAAGTAGGTTGCAGCTACGGTCAGAAAAGCCTTTTCACAACTTTATCTGGTGCACCTGTTGCGTTCCTTCCGAGATCAGGAGCCAACAGGCCATCACTCATGCCCCATGTCACTTCAAGACTCAACTTCTGCAATGTGGTCTGTATGGTGCTTCACTTTAAGACCACTGAGAAGCTTCAACTGGTCCAAAATGAAGCAGCACAGGCAGCAATTGGTGTGCCTTGGTATGTAATCTTTCCGCCTTGCAAGTTGAACTGGTTCTGGACGTAACTCAAGATACTGGTAACGACCTATGAAATTCTAGATTGCCTAAAGCCTGGCTACTTGAGAGGCCACCTATCTCCTGCGGCATCAGTCGGGCCAGCGTGAGTCAACGGAGCCACTCCAGATCCTTTCCACAAAGCAAGGCCATCGACTGAGAGTCCAGAAACATGTCTCCTCTGCCGTGCTGCCTCCTCTTTGGAATGAGGTCCCGTCACGTGGTTGATGCTCTCCGGCCATTCTGGAAAGCCTTAAAGACCTGGCTGTTCTCTCAGGCCTTGCGGTAGGGTGGTTTAACAAATAAAATGAAATAATGCACTCATGCGCACACATGCCAGGCACTCAACAACCTGAATTTTTAAGTATTGTACACTTTTCCACAACACCAGGAAATGAAAAGAACCATTAAAGGAGAGTATCATTTTGCTGAAACAAAAAAACACAAGCAAGTATTTCAGGGAGACCTCACAAAATCATTCACAACTGCCCCACCAGTTCTATCCTATGCAGAGACTGAGTTGTAAGTAAAACATGGCAGCCTACATTTTTGCATTGTAAAACTAATAAAAGATCTGGGATCTATTTACACATAATGTTTCAGAAACAAAGAAGGCTTTTCTTCTTTTGCTTCTCAGTCCACTCAAGCAGGGTGGATTTGGTTTAAATCAAGTCGATTTAAATCATGATTTATATCATGATTTAAATTACTAGTGAAAAGGTTCGGTTTAAGCCATATTTTTTAAAAGAGCAACTGTCATCACTGACTCGCTGTGGACTCACTGACAGCCCCATTCACTTTAATGGGACGGCTGGTGATATGGCAGCAACACAAAAGCCGGGACGGAGGGTGAGGCTCGACACATGGCTAACGCATCTTCTTCAGCACTTACAGGTTCGATCCTGGTGCCGGATATTGACAAGATTTGCGAGAAAATGAGCTGGAGGCAGTGCTTGTCCCATGCACTTTTTTAAATCTTGTAATTTCCGTTTGGCAGTGTGCAGTTCAGTTTTTAAGTGCTCACTCAGTTCTTTCCAACTTTCAACAGTATCAGCAATAAAACAATTTTTTCAGCATTTTGTGACTGCAAAAAACTGCTTCTCCATGCTGAAAAAACTGCTTGGAGGCTGCGATTGAACCAGTAGCTATTGCAGCAATGTAGGTGAGTGCAAAAAATGGGGGGGGGGGGGAGAGAGGCCAGACAAGGCCTCAACACAGCTGAGAGGCCTACTGAGGCCTCTTTGCTGTTTTTTGGCTGTTTGAATAAAGATTCTGAAAAGACTTACGGTGTCCGGCTTTCTTTCCCCCACCGAACCCATCACTCTCCTTCTCTGCAGAAATGGCACAGGTGGGGGTGACCAGAGGAGGCCTCCAAAGGGCTTTCCGAGGCCTCTCTTCCTCCTCCTCCTCCTCCTCCTCCTCGGCGGGCGTGTAGCTGATTATACCAAAACCGTAGCAGAGCACAGGTACCAACAGCTGGTATTTTTATGTGTTTTTATATATCAGTATAGATTAAAATGAATTCATAAATATTTTAAATAGTTTTGAATAGCTGTATAATTTTCACACACTTAATATTCACTATCATAATTTACCCCCAATTGAAAGAATTCCACACAGCATGCAAAATAAACCAAAAAAAGTATAAAAGAGAGCATTAAACAGAGTGCTTCGTTCTTTTCTTTCTTTTTTTTCAAATGCCGGCTTTTGTTGTTAACAGCCATTCTCAAAACAGGACAATTCCAATAATAAAATTCAAACCGATCGGTGGGTATAAAACAACACCCTTCTTTGCATTTATCTGTGTACACAAACATTTTACAAGATAAAAGCTACCTTTCTTGAGATAATGATCTCATTGTCATCTGATTTTACTTGAACCAAACAAATTAAGAAGTTTCTTAGAAAATTAACTTTCTTTCGTAGATAAAACTAAAGTATCATTCTAAGTCAAAACATCTGAAATTTAATGAAATAAAAGAGGAGAAATCACGGGCAATGATTGGCTCGGATTACACACAGCCCTCGTTTAACAACCTGCTGCTTGGACACTATTCAGATTTACAACGGAGCCCCCAAAAGGCACTTTATGATCCAATTCGAGAGTTCCAATGGCCACAACCTAAAGTCACATTTTGGGTGCTTGACAACCAGCTTACGTTTGCAGTCTTTCACCATCTCCTTCTCATGAACATTTTTTTGTGTTTTTTGCCAGTTTCTGTGGATTACTTCGGAGTGCTGGCAAAAAAAATGCTCATTGAGTATAATGGATTTGCTTAATAACCATTGCAAAAAAAGTCATTAGATTGGTCAGTCACATGGTGACCTGCTTAACAACTGCCATGACTTAAGACCAGGGGTGGGCAACTATGGCCTCTTTATGACTCGTAAACTTCAACTCCCAGAATTCTTGAGTCAACCATGCTGGCTCAGGAATTTTGGGAGTTGAAGTCTATAGGTAGTAAAGAGGTTAGACTTGCCCATCCTGGTTTAAGATTGTAATTCAAGACTCAATTACCGTTGTAAATTGAGGACTGCCTTTTGAATTTGTCTAAGAAAGGAAAGGAAAACACAGATTTCCTTTAAAATGGCTATCTTAATTCCTACCTATGTGTCCCATCCAGATTGGATCTGTGAATGAAATTCAGCTTGGCGTCTGCCCAATACAGCTTCTGCTCTTCATAATCCAAGGTCAATCCATTGGGCCAATAAATGTCTGCCTTGATTATAACTGAACGATTCGAAGCATCCATCCCGGCCCGTTCTATTTTGGGCATTTCTCCCCAGTCAGTCCAGTACATGAACCTGAAATTTAAAAAATAGATATATGGGAAAAGCAGGTTAAGTCCACTTCCCCTCCCCCCCAAAAAATGATGTAAGTGTCTCCCGAACAGAAGCAAAGTATCTGTTAGCTCTCAGTTTGCTCGTTGTCTCTGCTCTGGATCAGAGCTGGCACCTGTGAAGTAGGCGCACCCGGGCTCAGGTGGCTGTCAACTCAGAGCCACTTGTTTGGCGACCATTCAAAGTTACAACACCCGACGAAAAGGTGACCTATGACCTGCCCTCCCATTTATGACATGGCAGCATCTCCATGGTCACATGATCAAAACCTGGATACTTGGCAAATGGCATGCATTTGTGAGAGGTGCAGTCTCCCGGTCATGTGATCATTTGGAAGTCTGTCTCTCTCCTGGGTGCAGGAGTTCTTTTGAAACTTCCTCCAATGTCCTCAGAAAAACAGGGATGGGGGAAATTTCCTTCCTGTTTCTGAAAAGAAAGCAGGAGGAAGCCCACCTCGAGGAGGCCCACCGGGCAGAAGGACCAGCCTTCAACCATGGTCGAATGAAGCGATGCATGAAAAGGGGGCTCCAAAGACCGATTCCCTTGCGAAGAAAAGGTGCTGAAGTCCTGCCGGTGAGGCACCGCTCACGGAGGCTACTAAGTCTGAGCACTAACCCTGAACCCGATTCTGAAAAAGACCGGAACACACTTCATGTCTAGAAGCACTTGGCGAACATGATGAACAAAGCTCTCCCACGGAGACCACGCCAGCATCACGTCTCCCTGATTATGAAATCTCTCCAGACTGCGTTTAAAGATGCAAAATGTATCTGGGTTCCGTTTCCTTGCTGGTGTTGGCATGCTCGTCGCAGGAGGCAAGAGACGCCGGCCAAAATCCGCTGCCTGGATTTATGACGCAGGCCATGGAACCCCACGCGGTAGATTCTCCACATGACCACAACCCAACCCCAAATGTCTCCTGTTAAGTGAGGTGGTTGTCAAGTCAGTTTCCCTGCCCCAATTGTTAAGTGAATCCCTGCAGTTGCTAAGATACTAACACAGTTCTTAAGTGAATCTGGCTTCCAATTGACTTTGCTTGTCAGAAGGTGGCAAAAGGTGAAACAATGACCCCAGGATGCGCTGACCGTCATAAACATGTCAGTTGCTAAGCATCAAACTTTTGATTAGGTGACCATGGAAATGCTGCAACAGTCATATGTCCGAAAAACAGTCATAAGTCACTTTTTTTAGTGCCATTGTCATTTCAAACAGTCACTAAGTCAGGGTTTCCCCATCTTGACAACTTTAAGGCGGGTGGACTTCAACTCTCAGAATTCCTCAGCCAGCCATGGAAGTTGAAGTCCATCCGCCTTAAAGTTGTCCAGATGGGGAAACCCTGCACTAAATGAATGGTTGTAAATCAAGGACTACCTGTATCGTGTAATACTGCAGTTTGTAGCTTTTAGTTTCCCTTCTATCTTGTCCCCCCTCTCCTTATTCTAAACTAAAAGGCCTCAAATATGCTAGGCCTTCTGCATCATGGGACAAATTGTGAGGTGGTGCCGAGAGTAAGAATGGGCGAACGGAGATGGTTGGGCTCCTTTGCTGTCAACTCTTATCAGCAAAGAGTTCATAGGATTGTGTTTTTATAACTGTAAAGAGTTATTTTTACTGCCTCTATAAATATATCTGAAGTATATTGATTTCTTTTGTGTAATTTTAACCTTTGCTTAATTTTTATTTGTTCATTTTGATCCTGCTTGGAGGATGTAATTTTGTTTTCTTTCTCTAGCTTTATGACATGTTTTTCAAGCAAGGCAACCAGAATTCTGCTTAGTACACCTTTTTTCCATGAGTTATCACTTAAAAATAAACTCTTTCTCATTTTATGCACAATTGGAATGGAGAAGAAATACTCTTAACATTTTTCTGTCAGCGGATTTCTGGCAAATTTAGTGTGCCAGTTGGGTACCTTTTCAGAAAATAATTGAGTTTGCACATATTGTTAAATTTCCGACAATGATCATTTGGATTCTAATTCAGAAGCAAAGCTGACAGCAACAAACTGCCCAGATCAGCTCCTGCAAAACTGAAATGAATTTCAAGGAGAGTTTTTTCCAGAGTTCTTTGTGTTTGCTTCCCAGGTGACGTATGCCTGGGGAATCTGCTCTCAAGCAAGAGGTCTAGGTAATAATTCTGACGTGTGCAGTTAGCGGACCATGCTATCATGATTCAACATTCAAACTCTCACAATTTATTTCTTAAAAATCCATAAAATACAGTTGCATTTAATTAGCTTGACATTTCACCTGCCAAGACTTTTCAGTGTCAACGTGACAAGGTGAAGATATAGGGAGAAAAAATGAGGAAATTTGAGAGAATATGTTATTAATGGGCTGTTGGCAACACCTAAACGGCCATTTTCAAAGAAAACTTTAAGTCCTACAGTTCATACTGTTTTATGATTAAAACATGAGGGAAACAGCTAACCTTGCAGTGAAAAAACCAATGTATTTGCAATCGAGAATGTTCATCTCTCTCACAAAAGGAGGCATCTCTTCATGGAGTACATAGCACATCTGGTCTATCTTTTAAAGAGATGAAGAGGACAGCAACCGCCACAGTTACAGAGCACCTATGTTCTGATCATTCCTGCAGAGCATCAGTTCGGACATGCCCTCTTTGCTCAGAAGTCTCTGTCAAGCTGGGAAAAGTTGCCCTGACCACATAAAGTAATGGACCTACCCTCTTGTAGGATCTAATGCAATTGCTCTGGGTTGATCCAGTTGTTGCCAGAATAAAACCTTTCGCAAAGATCCATCCAAATTGGAAACTTCAATCCGGTTCGTTTCAGAATCAGTCCAGTACAGTTTTTCACCCAGCCAATCACAAGCTAGCCCATCCGGTGACAAGAGCCCAGAAATGACAATGTTTTGCACACTCCCGGATTGGTTGAATTCTGTGCGTTTAATGACTTCTTCACTGATGTCGCTCCAGTATATCAAACCGCGGATGAAGACAAAGTCCAGCGCAGCAGCATCTTCCAAGCCACCCACCACTATTGTGGCATTGTCAGTCACGTCTGCAGCATCCACCAACCGAAGGTCACGTCGATTTGCATAAAGCAATAGTGGAGATGCTTGGGAGAAAGAGAAACATGTTATAGGCAAGCATAGTGCAAAGCTTCCGGTCGTTTAGAACACCCCTATCTTCAGTTAAGCTTAACTTCTTATCTGGTGAACCTTCATCTGAAAACACTGCAATGTTTCACTCTTGCACTACAAGCCTGCAAATAACCACACCCACCCACATATGATGCAAAGGACAACTAAAATATTTCAAGGTGCAATAATTCATTTAACAGGGTTCTGGCACCAGTTGTAACACAGTATGTCTCACTCAAGAAATCCACAGCTCTTCCAGCCCTACCCACGGCCAGCTGTCTACCGTGGGGATTTTAATAGCCATCGCGTTCAATGGAGGTACACTCCAAGCGATCCTAATTGAGAAGCTCTAGTCTTATGGACCAAAGAACATAAACTCCACCCCATTTTTGATGCCAAAGACAAAGTACTTTCAGATCAGCAGCATCGAAACAAGAATATAATCCTGACCTATGCCTTGTGTCTAGCAACGACTATCTGCCCCTTAGCAAGATCACAAAGAACTACCTCAGATTTTCCCCGTAGTCAACATTGCCTAATCTTAGTGGAAGTTGGAATAAAGGTCCCAATACTGTCCTCTCTTCCTAACCAATGTTGGAATTTTAGCAAAGCAAACGGGCCAACTTTTACTGAACAACTCGACAAGTGTTTGGCAACCTTTCTCAGCCATTTACACCACTAGAAATGACACTAGCCTTAAAAGATGCCAAGTCAGGTAAAGGACAGGATCCACTCACAGTTCTTACTTCATATGGGGAAATACGCAAAAACATGGTTAGCAAAATTTTACTCTCATACCCTGCAAACAGGGCGGGGCGGGATGGGGACATTCCCGATCTCATGAAATGAAGGTCACTGCCATCCTTAAAGGAGTTATCGACCAATCTCCTTTCTGAGTATGATACATTAACTATTGGCAAGACTACTTTATAATAGAATCAGCCCAATCAGCCGTGAAAATGTGCCCGGTGAGCAAGCGGATTTTTATCCTAACCATAGCTATACAGATCAGGTTCTCTCACTAACTACATACATCGAAGCCCAATCCAAAAAACAACTCAAGACTTGGGTTGCCTTTGTGGGCCTAAGTGCAGCACACGACACTGTCTGGAGACAAGGCATCATCCGTAAATTGCTCCAAATAATACCTTGTAAGAAAATCACTCGGCTCATTGATGACATGCTCACCAATAGGAAGTTTTGTGTAATAATGGGAAGCAAAATTAGTAACGAGAAAACAGCAAATAACGACCTTCTCCAAGGATCAGTACTAGCACCCCTCCTGTTTAATTTATATATAGCTGACCTACCAGCAACACGGGCTAGAAAATTTGGGCACGTTGACGACTGGGCACTTACCATACAAAGCAAGTCCATGGGGAGCAATAAAGAATCACTAACTGCTGATTTGACTATTTTAGGAGATTATTTTTTGCAAATGGGGACTCCAACTAAACTGAAGCAAAACTGAAGTAACATGCTTCCATCTCAGCAACGGGATGGCTCGCTAAACGCTCAGTTTAAGGATAGTCGCCTTGGACACAATAAATATCCCAAATATCGAGGGATCACCCTAGATGGAATACTGCCTTGCAGAGAACATCTCAAGAAGACTGCAGCTAAGTCACAATCAAGGAACGGCACCTTACAGAAGCCGTGTGGCACCATCTGGGGCTCCCCCGCGCCACCCTATGCTCCTCGGCCCTTGGCCTCGCCTTTTCAACAGCAGAACACCACTCCCCTGTCTGGCTAAACAGCGGCCATACTAGAATGACCGACTCACAGCTGAATCAGACCAGGCGTACCATATCAGGCACTATAAGATCTACCCCTACTTTCTGGCTACCAGTGCTGTGCAATATCCCACCACCACACTGACAGAGGGAAAATGCACTTGCACACGAGTACCAGAAAATGACCATTAATATTCATGTATTAATGAATGATGACATCCCCGATGCCACCAAAAAAACAGGCTCCGCTCCAGGCGCCCACCGGCTAGGAGAGCTAGAAGCGTTCTGCGGGAGGACTTCGGTCTACCCCAGGCCCGAAGGCAGGAATCGCTATCCACCGCCCCCCAGCCCCGCCAGAGGATCACAATATGTTCCAAGGAGGGGATGAGACAGGATGAGACCAATTTAGATGGAATTCTCTCTCTCAAAAAAGTAATTCCATGGAGACTGAACATGCATGGACTTTGTACTTCTACTTATTATTGTTCAGGTGAGGAGAATACTTCAGAATCAGAATCAGAATTTATTTTGCCAAATTTGTCAGAACACAAAAGGAATTTGTCTCCGGTGTACATGCTCACTATCTACAAATACACAATAAACAATCTCTGATTGTAATCAAACATACATTCATAATCAGTTGCATATATAAGCATAGTCACTGTATATATAAGCATAATCATTTGTATGTATAAGCATAAGATACGTTCAGTCATAAAGTACATTCATCTTGTCTAGTATACATAAGCTGCAATCAACAAACCGGGATCATAACCATGAATTCACAATCATAAGTACATTCATCATGTCTTCATGTTATAAAGTACAATCATCATGTCACAGAGGGCATTTTCTTGAAGAGGCTCCTCTGTCCTCCACTCATTACCTGTATTACTGGCACCTGTTTGAACTTGTTATCAGTATGAAAGACCCCTGCCCACAACCTCAAACAGTCACACTCCAAACTCCACTATGGTGAAGACCAAAGAGCTGTCGAAGGACACCAGAA
>JANHFO010003662.1:21840-37121 GCA_032468095.1 Pareas carinatus
GGGAAAGGGGGGAATGGGTGGTGTACAGATAACTTCAATTACATAGAACTTTAACAAATATGTTAAAGTGATTGAAGGTTGACTTATCCAATGTTTTCAGTCTTATTGATCCAATGTTTTCTAACAGCTGAAAAGTACTTAACAAGCGATTTCCAAAAGTGTTTAGAAAAGGAAGTATGTGAACCCAAGGCGCTGGCTGCAATTTGAGCCCTAAAGACTGGTCCCTAATCTCCTAGTGCTCAAAACCCATCAGCCACTGCTGTCTCAAGATCTCCTTCTTAGGACCAACCCCCTGAAGCCTTGTAGGCAATCCCCTGTCCTGTCGTCTTCTGTTTTCAGACAAACACACATAAATAAAAATGCATTGTTTGAAACCATACACTTGATTTACGTATATTTTTGAGAGACTGTAAGAGGAGGGAACCATTCTTCACTCATGAAGCAGCAGTAATGCTGCAATTCAGTCTTTAGAATTGGGCATGAAAGTAGTTGAGCTCTAAGGTGAAAGAAGACATCGGAAAACTGTTGTTCTGTTTGGTCCCTCCTTGGCTGTTCAAGGTTTAGTAATAATATCATGTTTCCCCAAAAATAAGACACTGTCTTATATTAATTTTTGCTCCCAAAGGAGCGCGGGGTCTTATTTTCGGGGGATGCCTTATATTCCAGCGAGAGGAAAAAATGTAAGTAGGTCTTATTTTCGGAGGATGTCTTATTTTTGGGGAAACACAGTAATACCTAGAACAACAGAATGTGGACTGGCAGCTTTGCAAGTCTAACAAGAGTCATTATCGATAGAGTTTAGTCTTTCATTAATATGAATGCAGCTTGATTGTTTCTCAGGAGCTGCAGTGGGAGATTGATTAAAAGCAGCCTCTGGGCAGCTAACAGAGATTAAGAAAAATGTAACAAAGTACCTGTTATGTCAAGTTTGATGTTTTTCAGATCCAAATTCACTGTGTCAGCTTGTTTCCTTTGTTGCAAGTTTAAAGAAAACCCCACACACAGATGCATGTGCACACAACACACACACACACACACACACACACACACACAGAGCTATAATGAGAACTCTGCATTCACCGGGAATGCAAAGTTTTTGTGAGACTGACTCACTAGATTTATATTTTCCAAATTGTTGTTATTTTCTACTTAAAAGACAGCTTTAGATAAAAGACTGGGCGGTTTGGAGCAGGGCAAGCTGGGATGTTTGACGATGCCATTCCTAATGGTTTTATTCACCAATCCAGACTCCAGATAGTTCTTGAGAAACAGATGAAAGCAACATGCAGGACAAAAAAAATGTGGTCATAATCCTTCTATCAGCAAAAGGAAACCCTTTTTGTTCTCCCTGGTTTCAGTGGGAGAGATGGAAGGGCAGGCTAAATTCTTCCGTTTATGGAGGGTTAAAATAAGGCAGGATCTGCGTTATGAGTCAGGCCATTGGCCCCTTAAATCCATATTGGTCAAGTTCAAATTATTTAGTGTTTGTTTATTTGTTAGCTGGAGGCTGATCAGTTCTCCAAGAGAACTCTGATATGCTGAAAAGGGTCAGAATAACAGAGTTGGAAGGGACCTTGGAGGTCTGCTAGTCCAACCCCCTGCTCAACCCCCTATACCTGTCAAGACTGTAAGCTCATTCACCTGATTGGCTCTTCACGTTAAGCTTACATACAATGGGAGGGGGTGGGCTGTTGTTAATTCTGGGTGAGAGGGTGAAATGATTTATGCCTACGTGCTCACTCCGTGAGACATCGTTGTGTCCCCAAGGTCATTCCATGTAGGTGTTGAACGGAGGCGTATGGTTCTCTGGACAAACTGTGTCCCTTATCTTGATCATGTGATGTACTGAGGGGTTTTTTATGTAGTGGGCAGAAGGCAGAGACGAGGCTTGAGTGAACCAAAACAGGATTTATTCAAACAGCAGCAAGGTAACTCAAACACAGAATTGCAATCAGAAGCTGCTTTGCAAGCTTGCAAGCTTCCCTTTTATCCTTTCTGACAGGTTACAGCTGTGACCAATCAGGAGCCGGGATTCTCCCGCTTCTTTCCAGACCCTGGGCAGACTTGATACTTTGCAAGGTACTGGGACTCGATATTTTGCAAGCAGTTCTTCCTGTGAAAGATGCAAGCCAATACACAACAGGGTTTACCCATGGGAAATGTCTTCCTTTAATTGTGCTGTAATATGTGTGAAAAATCAGATTCATTTTCGCTTCCTCTGTGCCTTGGAAGAAACCTGCTTCAAGAGTTTTTTTGTCTTCGGAATGCTTAGCGGCTCTGTTGACAATACCACTTCAGACAAATGGCTGTCCAGTTTCTACTTAAAAACCTTCTGTGATGGAGCACCCACAACTATTAAAGACAATCCCGTTGGTTAATTATTCTCACTGCCAGGAAATTTCTCCTTAGTTCTAGGTTGGATAACTCCGTGACAAGCTTCCATCCATTACTTCTTGTCTTGCCTTCTGATGCTTTGGTCAAAGGGGAGGGTGCAAGGTTGGACAAACATTTCGGCTCAATTAGCAATAGGCGAAAAAGAGAAGATCAGCCCTCAGAAACACAACACTCTGATTGCCCTCAAATCAGTTGTGCCTTTTGAAGAGGGTTGGGAGGGGGCTATTCTGGCAAGACTAGCTTGTCCCAGCTTGAGGATACGTCACCAATAGTTTCTTGAGGGCAGAAATACATAATGTTGTCCTCTATCTACTGGTAGAGAGCAGAAGGAATGGCCTCGAAGATCACGAGTAAGAGCTGCTACTGTGATAACAATCAAACAATGCTGCTGGAGCTCATTTCAGGAAACCATTTTTTGATTAAAAGTCTCAGACAGGCCCCTCCCTATTTCACACAGACATAAAGCGAGGGAAGCGGAAAACATATTCGGACTTGCAAGAATCTGTTACTATAGTTGTTGCAATAAAAGTAGTTCTTTACTTAGATGGCATCAGTTTCTTAGCCTGGTCTACCGAACTTACTTAGGCCTGGCACCACCCCAGCCTATCACAAAGGCAACCTCTTTTCTTGCTGTACCTCCAAAATTGCCGTTTTTGTGTTTGTGTGTGTGTGTACCGGGGTTTTCTTTATGACTCACAAATGCCTTCCCTGTCCAATAACAGGAATACCCCTTTCTCACCCCTGAACTGTTGTTGCTCTCTGTGGCTATTTGGTCCCTGGGAGCTGAAAGAAGTGAAAGTTTAAGAAGTGGATGTTTTTCTTTTTGAAATGAATCAAGAGTCCAGCCAGTTCTTGCTCCTAGCCTAAACGACAGGAAGATTGCTAAAATGGGGGGAGAACTCGGTTATTTTAAACAGCTCACCAAGTGAGAAGGTGTCGAGCAGGGGTGTGTGTGTGTGTGCTTTCAAAATAGGCCATTACACCAGTATCATCCAAGCCCTGCCCCTTTTGTGATTGTGACAACGGCTGGGGCTGTCTCAACTTTATAAATATACATACGAACGCATTCTGTGGACGTTGCTGGTATCAAGTACAATGGGAAATCAAAAGGGAAGATTTTCTTACTGACCTACTGAGCAAAGGTAAGTGAGGCTCGCTTTTGCAAAATGGGGTGGGAAGGATTAAAAAAAGTACAGGAACTTGCCAACTGTATGCTGTAACAAATGTGAGCAAGACAGGTCCTTCTACCAGGCCATCACTTTGGGAAAAATGGAAGTAATGACTGAATACAGCCCAGAAAAAAATAAGGGGGGGCTTCATTTCCAGCTCATGTACACAGGACTGAAGCCACTTAAGGCTGCAGTGTGAAAATGTCAGAGAGTTTACCTCTCCTGTTGCTGCCAGCATAGACAGTAAGGGCTAGAGAAGCCCTCCTCACAAAATTGAACCTCTCTAGGATGTCCTCTCTTAGTGCACAGAGACCATAGACGTGATGGTGATGGCAAATGGGGAAAAAGGGTTACCTGTGGATAAGTGACGCCCTCTTCCTTTGGAGTGTCAATCAGGTCACCATGGACAGGTGAAAACATTGCAACCACAACAATGACAGCAACAACTGTTTGGAAATGAATTTGAAATCACCATTCCTCAGTTGACTGGACCATCCCTCGTTGTGAATCATCAGCAGATGGGATTAAGTTGCACATGGGTACACATAGTCCTCAGTTTGCAACCATTTGTTTAGTGACCGTTCAAAATTACAATAGTGCTGAAAAAATTGCTCATAACTGATCCTCACACTTACTATGTGATCAAAATTTGGGGACTTGGCAATCAGCATGTATTTATGATGTTTGCATGTGACTGCATATATTTATATTTATATATCCAAATAAGATGGTGAACCTATCCAACACACATTGAGAGTGAGGGACTGGCCCAAAGTCCCCAGTTGGCTGTCACGGCTAAGGAGGGACTAGAATTCACTGCCTCCTGGCTTCTAGCCTGGTGCTTTGGCCACTAGCCCAAACTAGCACTCTACTTATTTGCTTCTTTTTGCTATAGGTGGCAGGAGAAGCAGTGAGGAAAATACCAGGGGTAAACAGTTCCTTTAATACCACTTTTCAGATTCTCCTGAGAGACCACTATGTAAAGTCAGAGAAGTCACAGCAAAAGACCTCCCCTGCCTTCTTTCTCCCTCCTTCCTTTGTGCACGCCCATAGCAAGAAAAGCAAGCATGGTTGAACTCAAGGGAAAGGGTTCTCACAGTCCCTGCCAAGAGCAATCAATAAGTGACAGGCAGCTCTTGCCTCATAAAAGCTTACCTGACTTTGCCATAGCCAGCATGGGTGAGGAGTACCACAGAGGTCCCTCATCTTTAACTCCCACTAGTTGCTATCAGCATAAACAGAAAACATCCTTTTAACCATGCACTGCTGTGGATGAGATGTATGGAATGTCTGTGAAAAATGACCTCATAAAGATGTCACTAAAGCATGCTTCCTACATGGTAAAATGCAAAATAAAAGCAACCACCTGATAGTAAACCTCACCAAATTTGGTTCCGCTTACTTTTCAGCAAACATGGTTGGGATTATACCACACACTTCAATAAACCAACATAAGCACCAGTAGTTTTCCAATCAGTGCATAGCCAAGGGCCCATTCTATTTCCATGCATTTTCTTTAAAATACTGCTTGGTTTCTCTACTTATTTTTTCTTTTTATCTGTATGAGACTCATGAACATTCCAAGACATGCAAATCCATGCTTCAGCTACCCAGATTCTGGAAATAGTTGGGGGGAAAAATCTCATTTTTCAATGTCTTGGCTCCATCTCCTATTTTTCTGGGAGACACTCCAGGTACCTGAAAATTGCAGAACATAAAATTGGAGGGGGGTTGGAATATGGAGAGGGGAAAAAACAATGTATAATTCAAGCTCCTTCAGGAAAAAACTTAGATTTGCTTGATCAAATCAGCCAACTACCAGTCCAGCTGGAACTGAGCCAACCAAACATGCTGAAACAAATATTTAGCATAACTATATCGCTAAAAGCATATAGAGAAGGCAGAGGGAAATCACTTGTTTGAAAACAGCCCTCTGCCAAAATCCATGTATGAAAAAAAAATCCAATTTCTGCTAGCCTTTCACTTTAAGAGAATAAGCAATTCCTCGTGTGCAGGCTGAAGACGGGGTGATACCCACATCTGTATGTTTGAACAAGCTTCTCAGTTCAATAAACATCTCATAATTGTTTTCCCTCAAACTTTGCATACGAGTTAGTTACTTTGCAAAAATCCTGCAAATGACTTTAGGAGGCAAGATAATTTGGAGTGCTGTCTTTTCCCTTCTTATATACACTGTATAAACAGTTCCTTGTGTGTTGGTCCAATGCTAAGCAACTATTCAAAAGGGTTCACATTTTCAAATTTATGAACTGAGGGGTAGTTGACATTCAGATGAACCAAAATTGGGAATAGTCAATGCCTCTGAAAATGGTTCTTTGTGCTGTATAGACCATTTGCTCTATCTGGATACAAACTGCTATAAATCACAATTAGTTAAAAAAAATATGGCAGTGATACCCCATATAGTTCTGTACAAAACTCTTCTCTCCTTTTCCTCTCTTGTCTCTTTTAGAATAATCCCTATGCTAGCACTATGCAAGTATCATGATTATCACTAGCTGCAATTAAGTCAAACCACAATCTGTGCTTCAGTTCTAACCGTATTTGCAATGTGTAAGCCACCATTGCATATAGCTAGTATTCCCATTAGAAAAAGCACAACACCAACAAGAATATGCTTGCTTACTCACTAACTTTATATCATGCTTCTGTCTTAGGAGTGCAGGGCAGCCTCCATTGTACTCCATTTTCAACAATCCTTTGAAATATGTTGGGCTAAGTCCCAAGCATCTAAGGATCTCTCACAGCTAAGCCTGACTTTTACCTGGATACCTCTATGGTACTTCTGGTCCAACACCTTTATCATTATACCACACTTATCTGATCAGCCCAAACTGACACAAACAAGAGGATAGGAGGGATGCAGAGTACCACAAAGTGACAAAAGCAAGTAACTTAGACTCACTGAAAGCCCAAATGATGCTGAGGTGAGTGGAGAGTTAGAATATAGACTTTTTTTCCCTTGCAACTTTTGCAAGGAAATTTAATCTACTCAAATATGGCTGAGCATTTGTTCCCTGCAGTCAGACTCATGCCTTACAAAATTAGAAAGGGTCCCATTTTGATTCTGATTATTCAGCAATCATAATGACCCTTTTCTCCAGAAAAGCAAAACCTTCAATAGGCTTGAACAATAGGTCAAAAGCACTTGATGATAAATATTACTGTACACCTTTGTTTGGCTATAGTACTCTCCAGCAAGCAGTTCAAATTTTCAGTAGGAAGCCTTTTCTAAACCCATTTTGTAGCACTTCTGATTTTAACTGTTGATTCTTGCAAGCAAAGACATACTTCTTCTGCATTTCAGACAGTTTGGGTTGGCAGAAAACGTACTTTTTCAAAGCCTATTAACATAAAATTAAGAGAAAAACATAAACAAAATAAAATGAGACAAAAGAAAGCTAACCAAAGTGGAGAGATAAGCATCTACTTTTTACCTTGATGAGTAGTTTAAACTTCAAGGTGGAAACAAGTCTACATGAATACAATACAGTGCAAGAAGGAGTCTCCATCTAACCAAAAATCTAGCCTAGACAGAAGATCCAAACTTACATTAGGGATAATTATGATAGTTTCTACAATTACACTTTATCTGATCAGAAGAACTTGGAGAAAATGAAATGAAGGCAGCCTTGGTCCTGCAGCTCCTTTAAGGTAAACCAGATAAATATAATTTATAGTCTTTAAATTGCCGCATTATGTTTGCAGCCACGGTATACAACTATCAGTCTGAAAAAAAAGAAACAACCCAGTAAGCAGCAAGTTTTTCTAACAGCCTGATGATCAGAATATTCACAGAGGTTATCTTGGATAA
Organism: Pareas carinatus; assembly: GCA_032468095.1. Classification (NCBI taxonomy): domain Eukaryota; kingdom Metazoa; phylum Chordata; class Lepidosauria; order Squamata; family Pareidae; genus Pareas; species Pareas carinatus. The sequence goes on from JANHFO010003662.1 coordinate 29,239, forward strand.
GAAATGATGCAAGGAGGACTGTGCAATATTTCCTGTTGCCCGCTTTCATGTGTATCATTATCTCAACTAGTAAAAGTGGCTCATGGGATTGGAATGCTGGGCAGGAGTATAGCAAACCCATGTTTGAGACCCAAGAGCTGCCTTGGAAAGAGGTTGCGTTCTTGTCTTTCAGTCCAGCTCCTGCCAAGGACATAAAAGAACCCCCAAACTAGTTAATCCTTTCAACCAATAAGCAAAAACAAAAAATTCTCAACTAGTAGGTATCTCACCTCCATGATCACATGAGTGCTGATTAGTACAGAACCTGAAAGACCTTAGGCTCCCTCAGTTTCATTTAAGTTTCCTAATCAAAGTTTAGTGCTTACATTTAGAAGGGGAAAAAATAAATCAAACTACACACTAAGCTAAAAGTTTAAGAAGCAGTGTGAATTCCAAAGAATATACGAGGGCAATTTGGGGGAAAAAAACCCTCCATTTCGCTATCAGTGAAAGATACTGGCAGATACAGAACTTTTATTATACATACAGTAAAACCTTAGATTGTGAGTATATTTGGTTTCAGAATCATGCTTGTAATCCAAAGCAGTCGTGTATCAAAGCAAATTCGTTCCACAACCCTCTTTGCTCTCTCTTACACTCTCCACTCTTCTTCCCCTTCCTTCCTCTTCTGCCAGTCAGCTGGGGATGTGGGGGCTTCTCCCTGTGCCCAACAGCTGATTTAGAATTTTAGGAACAAAATAACATGGCCCCTAAAACAAGAAAACCCCAACCACATTAGAAAGCAAGCTGCACTCTAGATGCTGGAATTTAAGAAACACATTTATTTCTTCACTCTAAGAAGGCAGAGGAAGGGAATGCCTCCAAAGCTACAATGTTGCAAAGGGTTCGTTAACTTAGATAAAGAGGCAGCGGCTACTGCTGCCAATTATTTTGAAGCAAATGTTACTAATAATCCAAAATTAAACAGATTGAGTCAGGAAGCGAAACAAAAACCTAAAGATAATTAAAATCTGCATTCCCTCACCCCATTCTTTCCAGCAACTGGCTCAGATCTTTCCAATTCTACCTTCAATTATCTCCTTTAATCTCCTGGCTTGGGAAGAAAACCCTGAAAACACTTAAAACAAGCTGATTTGACTGTTAGTGCCCCTCTGTTAACTGCTGATTGGCTGTTGGGCACCCTCAGCTGGGCTCTGCTACACTCGTAATGCAAGACATTGCTTGTTTATCAAGTTAAAATTTATGTAAAATGTTTACTTCTCTTGCAAAACACTCGCAGACCAAGTAACTCGCAATCCAAGGTTCTACTGTATTAGAAAACTACATTACATTACTTTTTGACATAATCACCATTCAAATTGAGGCACTTGTCATAATGTCTTATAAGGTTTGAAATTCCTTCTGCCAAGAAATCTCCCTCCTGGGAATGAAGCCAGAAGAGGTGGTAGTCGCTTGGTGCCAAATTTGGAATATGGGGGGATGATCAAAAACATCCCAACAGAACTGCTCCAAAAGTTTTTGGGTGCGTCTAGCAGTATGCAGGCGGGCATTATTGTGAACCAACACTACACCCGAAGTCAGCATGCCCCCAGACTTGCATTGCACTGCTTCAATGGTGACAATGCGCTTTACGATGCTGTTACAGGGTGGCTTCATTCCCAGGAGGGAGATTTTTTTGCAGAAGGAATTTCAAACCTTGTAAGACATTATAACAAGTGCCTCAATTTGAATGGCGATTATGTTGAAAAGTAATGTTATAGTTTATAATGTGTATAATAAAAGTTCTGTAGCTGCGAGTGTCTGTCATTGATAACCAAATTGAGGTTTTTTTTCCGAATTGCCCTCATATTATGCTTTTGCTGAAGTGTCATCTATCAGCCTAGTTTCTCAAGTTTCTTATTTTTCTAATCAAAGTTCAGTTAATCTCTATTTCATATGAACGTATTTTTAAGAAGGTTTATACTTGATGTTATATGTCTTTGTGAACATTTTTTTCTGAGAAATACATTCACTTACAGTTTTGCCCAAAATACAGTTTCATAGTAATATAATGTTTTTTCCTACGATAATGCATCATTTTGTACATTGGTTTCATTAATACACACAGTTTTGTGCCAATGTTTCTTTTTAAATTTGATGATTTGCATGGCCAACTTTGGAAAAGAGCAAATAACCCACGATCATCAAGTTGTACTTTGGGAATTTTATCTTCAAAAGGCAAAGGTGAAATGCATTCACATCAAATGCAAACCACACAGATTTCTTCCCCATCTTTGCATCCTCTTGTGGGCAATGATTTCTTCCCGTTCATCTAATCCATAACGTACGGTATATGGGTGCAGATTCCATCCTGCTTTTCTTTCTGGCCTCTCAGCCCTATGAAAAAATCTGGCACCTTGGACTCTCTCTTTGCCACCCGCTTTTGGGAAGCAAAATTAATTTAGCCCTGAGTGATGAATCAGAACCAAGTCATGAGACATGAACTTAGCCTAGCAGACAATAACACACCCCACAGGCCTTGTTTTAAGAAGTTTCAAGCATTTCTGGGTGTTATCTCCTTGGAGGCTGCTCAGACAGTCTTCTGTGTGCCCAGGAGTACCTCTTTGTATATAGCTCAGGTAGGACAGTCTGGTGAGATCATCCAGGCTTCCACCATCCCTTCCCAAGGGTGGTGTCTGTATCCCAGAGGCGCCGAGCTGTGAAGTCATCGTGATCTTTTGAAGTTTCAAAAAAGGGTGGAAACAGCCTGGTCTGTGCAAGATGGAAAGTGCTGACTCATACCTGTTTGTTCCCTTGGATCAAAGGCCAGGAGATGAATCTACCTGGCTTGCTTGATCCAAAAAAACAAACAAACAAAAAATTCACTGAACAAAGATGTCACCGGTGGTGTCACAGAGAATTCCTGACATTGGTCAGATACAGGAAATGTTGTGCCGCGGGGGGGGGGGGAAAGGGTGCAACCTAATTTAGAGACTCAAAGGTTGCAAAGTCATAATTGTTGCTAGCTGTGAGTGACTAACAAAGTCTGCTTTGGCTGAAATTGTTGGTGATTTTTGAGTCCTGGGTGGCAGTTGGACCGAAGCAGATTTAATTAACTGCAATATTTCTTTATTGGATCTACAGGAGAGTCAATGTGAGAATTAGTCCAAGTTTTATTTAGCTTTAGCGATCTACAGTATGCTGCAATTTTAGGCCTGAAAACTTTGAAACGATGTAAATTAAAACAAAATAAATGTGTGCCTGAAGCCTACTTGGAATCGACATGTGAAGCAATTATTAGTGGGATCAAAATCCAGGCCTGGTTGTCCTAACTCCCCTTTTATTGGGTCTTTTATGGTAATTTATTTGGGAAAGTAGTTTTTTTAACTTTTAGATGTTTAATTTTAGCAAGTTGATTATGGCCATGTTTAATTACTTTTAATTGGTTTTTAGTTGTAAATGTTGAGTTTTGTATTTCGGCTGTTCACTGCCCCGAATCCTCCCGGAGAAGGGCGATATATAAATTCTGGTAATAAAATTAATAAATAAAATAAATAATGGGCAAGTTTTTGAAAAAAAAATCCACCCGCCAAGGTTGGGAATAAAATATATTTCATGAATGAATTCTTCCTGGGAACCTCATCTATCCCTATTCCTAAATAGAATAGGGAAATACTCAGAAAAACTATTGGCAACATACCGAAAGATTTTAAGTTCCCAGGACTGATTTTCTCTCATCCTGCAACTCATTCTAGCTCTACCATTGTACATATTTCTCTTCAGGAATATTTACAGCCATCATGGGCAGACTATCAAAATATATAGATGAATTGAGGGAGAAAACCATGGTCCTTGTCCCTGGCTCACATCCCTTTTTCATGTAAAAGCTGCATATATTGGCCCACATGTTGCAAGGAAGCCTTCTGGTTTTTCAGGTGTAAAATTCGCATAGCCAGGATCCGTGTTTGTATCTGCATACTTAGGGCTCAGCTGTCCACACCACATTCTTGCCTCTGTGTTCACATCAAGACTAATAAAAAACGAAGTCCTTGAAGATCAAGTAGGTAGCTAATGAAGATATCGAAGAGTTCTTTCACAAGTCTTTAAAAAAATGCTTGGAGCAGAATAACAGATTTGGAAGGGACTTTGAAAGTCTTCTAGTCAGGAAACTCTACACCAGGGGCCCTCAACCCCTTGTCCGTGGACCGATGTTGGTCCACGGCATGCCAGCAACTCGTCTGCACAAACGAACCAAGCCCCATGCATGGGATGCAGGCAGCACAATAAACTACGCCCCCTTCGATCCACAGAAAAGCCTTTCTCCAGGGAATCAGTTTGGGGATCACTGCTCTATACCATTTCAGACAAATGGTTCTCCATTTTTTTCTTAAAAACCTCCAGTGTTGGAGCACCCACAACGTCTGGAGGCGTGTCCTTCATCTGTAGGTTTCTGTAGGCCATTAAAGGGAGTGAGAGATGATGTGTGCATGATGATGTCACCACAGAAATGTTGTGACTTGTAGACTCCGTGTTCATTCAAGCACATAGTGACATTTGGCTTCATCGTGGCTGGCCAAGTGTCTCCCATTCAACTCCCTAAGTCGGTGTTGATGTGAAAGATGAATGCTATAATCCTTACATCTACATAGAAAGGATCTTTTAAAAAATCATCTCTGTTTCTTTTATTACTCAACACAGCAATGTAGCCCAGTGATCGCCCGACTCTTTACTTTAGATCCCAAGTGGGATCTTGAACTGTGAATTTATACCGGAGTTAGAGACATATTCTTACTGAAGAAAATCAAGTTGGGATCGTACCCTTACTCAAGCACTGGCTCGCTTCATCCGGATGAAGAAAGAAAAACAATAAATGAAAAGATGTTAGGTTAATTCTTCTGTGGCATTAACACCCTATTCGGTCTTGCCCTATCTTGAACAGCTCCAGGCAAGGCAGTTAGCAGAGATCCCATGAAGATCATTCCTAATTTCTCTCTTTGGTATGTAATGAGGAGTTATACCTAGGGGAAAGCACCATTAAAGAGTCTTTTAGTGTTATTATTGCTACTATTAGAGCTATAATAATTATTCCCACACAACCACCAGACAGCCCCTCCCGCTCAAAATATGGCTGCCACTTTTTCAAATATCACTTCTCACATACAGGATCAGGTTGGCTAAAGGCATAGGCTGCTCTATGACGCATTATTAATGTCTAGGCTGTTATTTATTTATTTTTATTTTTATTTTAAAAAAACCTCTTTGTTACAACAGTTACAATAAAAACTGGAAACTCCGGATCAGTTTTTTTCCACTGAGATGATTTCTAGCTATATTGGGACTGTTCGACTCGGCGCTCCCAGTCCATCTGGGATGGTCTGTTCAACATGGTTTGTTAATCATCGGTGCAAATCGGATAAGAAAGGAATAGGAATAATAAAAATTAAATAAGATTACGCCAATAAATGCTTTTTATAGATGATACCAATATGGGAGGAAAGGCAGCTGTGAGGTTGCATTAAGAAAAGGAATTAGGAAGCTTGACAAAGGATTTGAAAGATCTTTTAAAATTTGCCCTTTCTGTGGATTGTTTCAGAGGCGGCTGCGAGAAAACTCGTGTTAAAAAAATAATTAGCCTTGCTGAAAAGAAACCACTCTCTAGCTCCCTCTAGTGTACCAGTGCTGAACCTCAACGTCTTTTTTAAACCTTAAAAAGCAGTGGTTTCTTATGAGGTTAGGGCATTCCCCACTAACCAGTACTATTTTATTTATTTATCTAAAATTAAAACATCTAACAAGCATGAAAACTCTGTTACACATGTTACACATGAACTCCAGGTTATAAATACAAGTCACAAAATCGCATTTATAGTGGAGTGTATAGGAAATACCTTTGTAAAATTTGTATTACATATTAATATACATTATTCCATGAGGCATTTCTCTTGTTTTTCTTAATTAGTTCTTAGAGTACAACCAGATTTATTTATTTTTTATAATTTCATTGAACTGTTTAACAAAGTAAGAACCATAAAAGGAAGGAAGGGAGGAAGGAAGAGAGGGAGGGAGGAAGGGATAAGCTTCTTGAAAATGGTTATAGATCTATGTTTCTCTCCACACACACACACACACTCTTTCTCTCTCTATAATTTTTCCATAAAGGAGAAATCTTCAAACCGATAAATCACAAGTTCAATTTTCTCTTTCTCTCTTTCTCCCTCTTTCTTTTTTTTGTCCATAACTTTTTCCAGGCACTAAAGTTCAAAACAATTTTGATAAAATGAATTAAAACTGTTCCACACAAAAACAAAACTATGGTGGAGAAAATCTGGATAAAAGCATCCTTCAGGAAAGCTGGCGTATTACTATTAATAATGACTGATTAAATTAATTAAAATTTATCAGCCACCCGATTCCAGTGGACTCTGAGTGGCGTCTTCTTTGAACATTGGACAATCATTATGTAGAAGCCCCAGGCAAACCATAGCAAGGGGCGGTCAGCTGACCAACTTGTTTATCTTTCACAAGTTTCTTTTAATTAAAAAGCTCTGATCACCTTTTTTTTGTGTTTCAGATGACAATAAAGAATTTGGTACCTACCTAATTGGCTTCCTAGGGATGGAAAGAAAAATCCTGCCATTCCAGTGTCCACTTTTTCTTCTGCTATTACAGCACTGTTTCCTCTCCTCTGTTGAAGTTCTAGCTAGAAGGTGGGCCCTATGGTGCTTCTTCCAGTCACCAGCTTGTGCTAGAAACAAGGTTTTCTCCATGCCCTCTGATGACTCCATTGCGGGCTAGGTTCTCAAACTCATGGGCATGACATCCTAACTCTATGATTATGAGTGTGTGCATGAAGGTAAAGTTGCTCTCAATGTTCTCGTTAGCATCCTTTTGGCACTGTTACAGAAGTTAATTTGCTATGTCTTCTTTTTGGATGTTTCTCCATTACAGGTAGTCCTCAACTTACATTCCTTTTTGTGGCCTTTCAAAGTTACAATCGCACTGAAAAAAGTGACTTATAACCATTTTTCACACTTAGGATTGTTGCAGTGTCTCCATGGACACTGGATTCAATTGAAGTCACAGGTTGAGGATTACCTGTAGTTGATCAAGCCAACAACCCTGGGATTCTCATGACTATTCCAAACAAGAACGGTTGTACCTAGCTTTGAGATCAGCCATGGCCAACCAGGTGCCCACACCCTGATATATGGTTTACATTCTTCTAGGAAGCCAAGGCACAAGACACATCACTACCCCTCACAATTTCTCACGAGTCATGGACTCAACAGACAGGAAGGATTGCCCAAAATTGCACAGTGAGCTTCCATTTCCTACCATGGACTTGAGAGTAGATAAGTGTGTTTGTGTATTTCTCTTGGCACTTCTGAACCCGGTCACTGAGCGGAGTGTCCTAAGTCGAGGACTGCCTGGGCTTTTCAAGCGTTCCTTGTATCGACCCCTGAACACCACCCTACAAAGCAGAAGAGTGTGTGTGTGTATGTGTGTGTGCTTTGCAACACTGGATGCCATTGCTAAGAGGATTGTCCTAAGTCGAGGACTGCCTGGGCCTCTTCACAGCCTGAGGCATTTTGTTAGGGTACTTCCAGAAAACCTGGATAAACGATATATCTCTCTATATATTTAAAGATTATTTATGTAGAAGATTATATTGATAATTTGCTTTTTGAAATGTATACCCCAATGGATGAGCCATGTAGAAATAACTATGATGTTTTTATTAAAAATAGACAGTTTTAAAATATTTTGAAATCTGTGGCCCAGGGAGGTCCTGCGAAGAAGGTTGGGTGAACAGGCCGGGGGTTTAAATTAGCCAGACTTTCAGCTCACACCTTCGGTTCTCCCTGCCCCCCGTTTTGACTCCGAGGGATGCTGTTGTGTCACGT
>JANHFO010003662.1:263243-273699 GCA_032468095.1 Pareas carinatus
CCTCCCCCCAGGTACCGCCCCCTTTGAGGACCACTGGACTAGAAGATCTCCAAGATCCCTTCCAACTCTACTATTATTCTGCCCTACTGGCAGCCGGCTTTTAGGGCTGTTGAAGAACTCTTTTGGAAGGTTACAATTCTGTGACTCAATGGCTCGTGCGGGTGGTTACCAACTTCCTCCCACCTACAAAACGTGGGTTGATGGTTTGTTCCTACATCTCCCTCTGCAATGCTTGATGGTGCTGAGCGGAAGGGAAAGCGCCTTCCAATATCCTCTGCCTTGCAATAAGAAGCAGGTTGAAGCTGCTGCTCAACTTCCAAAAAACAGCAGCGCATCAACCGCTTTCTGATTTCTCTCTTCGATCTTCCAACACCATTTCTCACATAATTCAGGAAGATTGGAGAATGAGAAAAAATATGAGCTACATTACGATGATTATCTTGATCTAAGACAAAATATAAATGCCCACATATTCTCCACTGGAACGAGTATCAAATTGTAAATTTTCCACTTCATTCAAATAGAGCGACGATGGGGACCAAAATGAGAACTATGGTTAATTAAAGGCTTCCTGATTGTCTGGATTACACTGTGAAAGAAAGAGGAAATGGATTTGAAAGCAAAAAACCCCCATCAAAATCCTTTTGTTCTGAGTATGGATTTTTAAATAACAGTGTAACAATTCAACTGTAGTCACACATATACCGACAAATCTGTTTAAAAAGAGAAGAAAAGTCCTCTTTGGTCTCTAGTGTGTGTGAGTTACTCAGGAGTTCCTAGGGAAAAGGCAGGATATATATCTAATAGATCCTCTTCTTCCTCCTCCTGTTTTCCTCTCAACTTCCTTTGGTATTTCAAAGGCTTTTGTACTACATGTGGTATGTGTGGTAAGGAGATTCTGCTTAACACCACTGATATAATGGGTTGAAGACAATTCACTTTTAAAACAAAAAGAAATACAATCTAATTATGGTCTCTTTCACAGAAAATGGAATTTAAGAAGAGCAATTAAACAATGCAAACCACCTGGAGTAGTCAGGCAAAAGGAGAGGTGAGATATAAGTCAATTATCACACATAATGGGTAAAATCAGTCTTCCAACAGAAGCGAATATATGAAGTTCAGGGTTGGACTGTAGAGTTCTCAGAGCACTAAGGCCTTTACCAAATCAGTGTGGTTTTTTTGCCGAATGATAATTTCCAATGTTTATTTGAATACCTAGAACCAAAGAGCAACTCTAAACTTCATTGAGTTCATTCTTAGACAAGGAGATCCTAATTTCAGAAAGAAGCAAATGTTTAGCAGGTTTGATGTTGTAATTCGAATTCCTTCTAATACTTTCAATCAAATCATTTCACCACTCCCGAACTGCAAGATTGAAGGCAAAGCAACATACTGATTCACACCTCTGCAATAACATTGCTATGCAAGATACATGATACAATCGCCGCATGCTCAGTATTCTGTCCTTCATCCCGGAGACTGGTTGAAGGAAGAAATGAACAAGAAAATGCTGACTAGGATGACATCACAAATTGTTTAATTAAGTATTATTGTGGTCTTGCAGAAGAAGGCTCGGGAGTAGCAATGACAAGCAGTTGCGAGACTGACAGCCCTGAGTTACATATTCCATCCTTGTCCCAGTTCTGTTCATTGAGGTTCTTGCAATCTTATTCAACAGCCACAACAATTCAACAGACATCTTTAATTTGTTTTTTTTTAATTAAGATATCCCAGCTCCGATTTCTCAGTATACTGATAACTGTGATAATTTCCTGCACATCTAGCAAATTGTTCTGAAACTTATCTCACCGAATTAAAATAAACACTTTGGTAGAACAGTAAGGTTCACCAATTATGTGAAGCCATAATAGCAATAGGACTTAGACCTATATACCACTCCACAGTGGTTTACAATAGGGTGCCCTAACTCCTGGTCCGTTAACCAGCACCGGGCTGCACCATGCCAGAAACTGGGCTGCGCAAGCAAGCAAAGCCCCATCCGTGGGATGCAAGCAGTCTGCAGAAAAAGGCTGAGTCAATCTTGAGTCATATCAGGATCAAACTCCTGGAAGTGGGCAGAGTTAGCCTGCAATACTGCATTCTAACCACTGCGCCACCATGGTTCAGTAACATGCTTTATTGAGTTTTGATTTATGTAAACCAAGATGCTATGGCCTGTAATACCTCTTCATGTGGAACATGTATTCTCAGACATTATGTTTTTACAACAAACCATAGTATGTAGACCTGCCAATATGTGTATCAATGGGAAAAGAAAAGATAGAAAAGGTCATCAACAGCATCTTCCTCTTGACTGACAATAAACATATCATCTGCGATTTATTTCTGTCCAATGGTTCATGAGTGTGCTTTATATGCATGCTCATTCTACATAATTATGTGTTTGATTTATGCCCTGTTTTTCCTACAAAAGCTCAAACTGGTAAACACAATGCTCTCTCCTTGATTTCTATTTCATAACAATAATGAGGAAGGATCAGTTAAATTATACCAATTGGACCAGTTTTACCCAGCAAGTTTTTACACCTCAGGATGGACTTGAACCTAGGTCTTCTCAGCCTTGTCCAACATCTAATTTGTTCATCGTGTAAACCGCCTTGTTCAAGCAAATCTTAACCATACTTAACATACAGAAAGGACCTGTCTAGATCGCTAGACACACATGGAATATCCCTGGCAGGCAGGTAGAACTATTCATTACAACACTGTGTTTCCCCCAAAATAAGACTGGGTCTTATATTAATTTTTGCTCCAAAAGACGCATCAGGTCTTATTTTCAGGGAAATATGGTACTCAATACGTCCGTCTGACTGACGATCTTAACTGGGACTTATGTTTGAGGTACGGCTTAGATTATAAGCATCCTGAAAAATTATGCTAGGGCTTATTTTCCGGTTAGACCATATTTTCAGAGAAACAGGGTAGTTTCAGCGGCTGTAAGATTGATAGAAATTCCCTATAGTCCCCAAAAAAACTGTTTTAAAAGCAGATTTTCCTACCTTCCTGGACAAGTTCATTGGCTGTTCCAACTCCTTGTTCTATGAGTTTCTGGCACTCGTCCAAGGGCTTGATACTTTCCTGCTCTATGCTGTTCACTTCCTGGAGCAAGGAGGCCAATCTTTCATCCAGCAACTTCGTCAAGGTCCCTTTTAAGTCACTGAAGTGTTGTTCCAGCACTTCCCGGGTTTGTGCAGCACTGTTTTTGATCTGAAGGGAGACAAAGAAATCACCAATAAGGTGTTGAGGGAGATTGCTTTAAAAAAGGCTCTTTTTGGCTAGCAAGATGGCTGCCGAGCCTGCTTGGTCTTATTAAATTCAGGTGAATTAAAACATCTCGGACTCAATGAGTTTGCTTCACCAAATGGCTCCAAAACCTGAAGAATATCAGATTCTTCCAAAAATTCAGTCGGAAACAAAGAGGAACACATTTTACTCAGTATTTTCAGGCAGGTTTTTGCAAATTCTTTTTACTGTTTCCTAAAACTGCCTCCTTGTGTATCACAGAAAGCTATTCATGATTATAGTAATAAGCTTTTCACAGGGATCTTCTAATGGCCTTGCTATAAGCCACCATCTTCAAGTAACAAAGGTCGAATTCACATTTTAAGCTAGAACTAAATGAACCACTTTTCGAGTTTGCATGATGTGTGAATTCAGCCATATTATTAAGGTCCTTGGAATGTATGCAACTTACTCCAGCGAAGACATACTCTGGACTGCAAAACATACAAAAATTTAATCCGCATAGCTTTAATATTTTAATGACTTTTCTTTTTACCTTTTTATAATCTACAAACTCTTCAGAGTCGCCTTGTAGGAGGAGAGATGGACTGCATAAACATTTAATAAATGAATAAAACTTCTCAAATTTGAAACAGAATAAACAAAAGAGAAGTAGTAGTTGGGCACAAGAAGTTCTCATCCATTCCACAAAGGATCAATTGCAACCTCAAAATTTTTTACGTGGCTAAAGTCACGTGTCATACCAGGCCATGGTTTACTGAAACAAGCTACAGAGCCTAATACAACCTAGGTCTGAAATTAGGCAATTTGTAGCATTTCAGATTTTGTTTAACTGCAACTTCCAACATCTCTCACTACTGGCTAGTGTTGTTCTAAGATGCATTTTAGCAACTTCTTTAGTGCCATGCTTTAATACAGGTGTCTCCAACCTTGGCCACTTAAAGACTTGTGGACTTCAACTCCCAGAATTCTTCCACCAGTCAAGCTGGTTGAGGAATTCTGAGAGTTGAAGCCCATAAATCTTAAAGTGGCCAAGATTGGAGACTCCTACTTTAATCCAGGAGTCTCCAAACATGGCAACTTCAAGACTCGGGGACTTCAACTCTCAGAATTACTCAGCCAGCAAGTCTTAAAGATGCCAAGTTAGAAGATCTTTGCTTTAAGTTATAAATCATGGTTTATAAATCATTACAGCTGCTACTTGCATGGCAAAAAGCATTCCAAATAAATCACATTCTAGCTTGGCATGATGCCTGATTCCAGATGTTTCTTTTCTCAATATCAATTCAAGAGGAAAAGAGATAATGCCGATTAAGAAACAGCAGGAAATGAATTCCAAGAAGAAAACTTTAATTTCAAAACAGGTAATCTGAAGTAATTTTTCACTTTTGTTTGGAAAACATCCTCCAGAAAGAATGTTTAACCTTAAGTCAGTTCCAGAATCCCACATGCTCCTTTATATCCAGTCTAGCAAGGCCATGTTCCCATGACACGTAAACCACAGGAACGAGTTATTATGCAAAGTTCATTGACCAGAGTTAGCCTTGAACTCAATACATCTGCAATTTCAGATGGAATCAGAACTGAAACCTCCAAGAAAGCAATGCTTCACAGTCCAACTTCTGTAAATCCAAATAAGGAGTCATTTTAAAATTCAGGTTAACTTTCCAGTCTAATTAATAGATCACACTCAGCTGGGGAAGGGGAGAGAAAGATGGTGGCCGAAGTATTGGCCTTCACTCTGTTTTGTGGTATAGCATTGGCTGCCAAAACAATCTAATAAGGAAATAGAGTTTATAGGTATGAGATTAGGCTGAAGCTGCTATATATAAAGATGAAGCAGACATAAGCAGAGTGGACAAAGAGCCATGAATCAGGAGCTAGATAAGAGGCAGATAGACAAGAAGGAACCAAGCCATTATGGAAACAAAGGAAAAATGTCATGTGAACCAGACAAAAGAACTTGGGCCTGAGCACATGTAGAACCCTCTTCCCAAATCCCATCAGCAATTACCAGATTTAAAAATCAAGGCAAGTGTAGCTGCCGATCTTGAGAATCAACAAACTGAGGACTTTGGGGGTTAAAAGGCATCCTGAAGTCAGCCTACTCCTTGAGTCATCTTTAGATCTCAACTTGGTGACTTTCATCCTTCTGGTTATTGCCTAGTTGAGGACATGGGTAAGTATGAATGAGTCTTATGTGTGCATGTGAAAAAGAGCAAGTGTACATGTGACCAGTAAAGTTTTGCCCTTATTTTAAATTTACTAGATCTTCTTGTATTTCAAAGAATGGACTGTGCCTCAATGTTAGGTTGAAAGTGATTCGAGTGTGGCTGTTGACCCTGTGAGTATGCGAGTGAGTGACCATAAACCGAACCGAGAAGTGTGTGTAACAATAACATATATATCTGAAAACGAGTCAGTTTTGATTCCTTTTTATCCCAGCTATTTATCTATGGACCTGATATAACTTAGTGAGAAAAGGCCGTACTGCAGAAAGAATATAGATTAAGCTGCTTTTCTTATCATTTGGAACTTTAGCAGCATGTTGTGTTGCTATCACAAAATGCCTACAAGAATGAATGAATGGAACTGTAAAGCTTTCTCCCCACTGACTGTTCTGGATACAGTACCTAGAATGTTCTACAGCATCTCAACTTGCCATTTTATCTGGGCAGTCACTCATCATTCCTCCCCATCTCAAAGAATGTGCACAGTAGGAGCATCCAACCGTGGCAACTCCCAGGTGAGCTGTGGACTTCCAGAATTCCCCAGCCAGCATAGGAGTAAAGTCCACAGCTCACCTGGGAGTTGAAGTCCACAGGTCTTAAAGTTCCCAAGGTCAGTCACCACTGGCGTAAGAGAATCTATGTGGGACTCTGGATAAAAGGCGGGGGGAAGATACTGGAGTGTAATGAAATGTCTTGCAATCTGCAAAGTTTTTGTATATCACATATCTATTTTTAATTTTACTGAAAGAACCTAAAACAAAGTCAAAGAGTGTACAGAACCGAATGTGTACAAAGGCAGGGTGTGTTGGCACCATAAGGTTTAGTCCAATTTTTAAAATTCTGATTAGGAAGGAAATAGTCATGAAATAGGCATGAAAGAAGAAAAGGCATATCATAATGAAAAGCTGAGCAAAGCTGGCCAGAAGTAGCTTGTTGATTTCTTGAAGTACTAACAAAAAACACAGGATGTTTTATATTAGTCAGGTTATGCAAAACTGACTTCCTCTTTATGTCACACTTGTAGGACTTTGTAGTCCCTGTGCAGTTAGTTTTGTTATTTCAAGTCTTCATGACCAAAAGAAGGAAGTATATGCCTCTGTAAAAAGAAAACCACAGAGGTGGCAGAAAAGATGAAATAATTATGTTCTCTTTAAAAAAAAAGTTCATTTAAGTCGTGAACATGAGACTATCCAATGGGTGCTGAGAAGGATGGACATTAGAGCCCTGGAGGACTCATTGGTGACTTGGATATAAGAGGTCTGGATTCCATGAATACAATTCTTCACACTGTGGTGCATAAATAGAGCAGCACATAACAAAAGCTATAGTAGCATGGCCATGCACAACATCATTCTATAGGAGAGAAAAGTACAGTTAGGTTTCCTTTATCTCTAATTGTTATCAATTCCTGTTCCATTGCTGCAAAACATCAGCAGAAGCCTTTAGAACAGAAGCAAGTATGAAGATGCAGGAATTAGTTGCAATGAACGATGGAGAGATGGAGCTAAAGTTAAAGGAGAAAGGCCAACCAAAGTTAGGCCACCAACCGATCAGAACCTTATTGATCTACAACAACATTATTGTCGGAAAACACATGTATATATTCAGATACATATTCTTCATAGGGAGCCTTGTGGTTACTGAAGGCCTGGTGGTCTTAACCTGGTGGTTAAGACACTGATCTTGTCAACCCAAAAATCAGCTGTGCTATGATATAAATCCTTGAACTGTGAAGTACCTAATCTTTTAAATATTGAAATACAAAGGAGTAATAAGACAAGTACAAAAGGGGGGTGGGTACAAAAAAGGTGGGGTGTATCATTGTCCTCTCCTAGATCAGAACATCTTCATACGTTAATAAACACAGACTTTTTATTTTACTCACCATGCAGATCACAAAGGCTATCAGAAGAGCAATCTGTGCTGAACTTCATACCACAACACTAGTACATAAAACACAAGAACCCCTGTCAATATGCTGCGTTCAATCAGTGCATTTTGAAAAAGCATACCACAACCACAAAACGAGTGTCGTGGAGAAGTGGTGCACAACTAATCATAAAATGGTTGCTGTTGAAAATGGTGCAGCCAACTAGAAAGATTCCACGTGTGAACCTCTGCTTTGAACGCAGAAAATCCAGGCAAACAGAGAGAGGAGGAAAAACCCCATCTGGTTCACACGTTTACTTTATTGTTATGGTTAAAATCTAACCAAACTCAGATACAAGTCCACCCAAGCCATGGAAGTTTGCTCCAACCTTATTGGTTGTTGTAGGCTAGCCATTAAAGGATAAGGAAGATATCCATGCACACTATCAGAGTACCTGGAGAAATAAATGTAAGGATGCAGATCTAACAAATTAATGATATTTATGGCAAAATATGTCCCATCTAGCCTCTGGAAGTTTAAGGCAGCCATCATAAAGAAGAACATCTTCAAATGTTTCACTGACAGTAACCACCTTATGATTAGGTTGGACTACAGGAAGTCCTCACTTACTAACTGCCTTGAATAGTGACCACTCAAAGTCACAATAGGGTAAAGGATGCTTTGCAACCAATCCTCACATGATCAGTGTCCCATGGTCATGACTGCCATTAGAACAGCTCTCAACCAGCATGCATTTATGACCATTGCACCATCCCACAATCACATGATTGCAATCTGCACGTTTCCCAACCAGTTTCCAACAATGGAGAACATTGAAGTAAGTTCCTAAGTTGCAGTCTCACATTTTAAGGATCAAGGTGACTCATTGAATGACCAAATGGGAAATGATTTTGTAAGCTCATGATGGTCACATGACTTTCTGCTTCGTGACTACAGTGCTTAAAGATGGAGTTGCTGGTCCCAACTGTGGTAACTAAGTGAGGACTACTGGTTTATATTATCTCTTAGCCCATAACTAAGCAGGGATATATATCTGGATCTCTCTGGTCTTAGTGCTGACACATGAACTAAACAATTACTTAGCTTACAGTATTGAATAAGTCTGAATTGGGAAAGTTCATATACAACATCTTAGCCATAAATGACAGTTGAAAAACTCACATAGAGGGATTTATATAACGTTTTCCATAGGATTAGACTAAGAAGTTAGGAAAGAGAGTTTTGAAATTTAATACAGTGGTAGAGAGTCAACAAGAATCTAGAAAAGATCATCGCTGGGCTGAAACTCATAAAATGACATGTAATCAAAAGATATGTAAATCTTGCACTTTAGTCATTAAAAAACAGGTATATCTGATATGTTTGTTTCCCAGGCAATTGTAATGCAATTTGGGCTTTTAGTGGAATATGAATTGAATGAGTCAGCAGTGTGATACAGCTATTTTTTTTAAAAAAAGTGTATGTAGTCCTAGAAACACTGGCTAAGGAAATAATAATTCCACTGTATTCCATGTTAATTAGGCTGCATTTAGAACACTGGGCACAACATTTAAGGATAGCGAGAGCTGGAATGCATTCAAAGAAAAGCCACCAGGATGCTGAATGTCTGAAAAAGCTCTAAGGGAAACAATGGAAACAGCTAAATATATTTATTTCATAAAACGAGAAGACGATGGGGGAGTATTGTAGCACTTTATAAATAACTGAAGGACGTCATCGAAGACAAAGCTGAGTCAAACAAGAACCTGTGGATAAAAATTATAGGAAAGCAGATTTCAGTTGCCACAAAGAGGGGGGGGACAACCTATTTTTCAAAGCACCTGACAGCAAGACAAAAACAACAAATGGAAACTAATCAAACCAAAGTCCAACTAAGAACTAAGAACAAATTTCCTGACAATGAGAACAATTAATCAGTGAAATGGCTTGCTTTCAAAAGTTGTGAGGCTTTTAAGAGACTGGAGAACCACCTGTCTGCAATAGTATACTGTAGAGTATACTATCATATATAGTATACTTGAGCAGAGGATTGGAGTAGAAGACCTCCAATGTCCTCTTCTCTTCTGTTAAACATTTAAGGGGGTGGGGACTAAGAGCCATAGGTAGAATAGATTACCCAAAGAGCTAATAGGCTGTTTCTTTGGAGATAATTAAGATGAAGTGAACAGCCATGACAAGGATACTCATAAGCATCAGTCACATTAGAGATACTTTAGGTCAGGGGTCCCCAACCCCTGGTCCGTTGATCATCAGCAACTGGTTCGCCCAAACAAGCCAAGCCCCATTCATAGGATGCAGGGAGCACACAAAACCACACCTCCTCCGGCCCGTGGAAAAACTTTTCTCCATGGAACCGGTCCCTAGTGCCCAAAAGGTCACTGTTTTAGGTAGCAGGAGATTCGACTAGACTAATTTTGAAGTTCTTCCAACTCCATGGCACAGAGCAGAGGAAGAGAAGGCAACGCTCGTTTTTCTTGAGATACCAGCCACCTTTTAGCTACCTTTCTTCCCTCTCCAAACAGGCAGCCATCCATCATACTAGACCCATTTAGCTGATCTTCATAAGAACTGTAAGTTGAAGTAAGAGTGTCTGGGCAAGATGTTTTCCTTTCACCTCCGTATACAAATTTTAATGTCTTTTAGTTTGCATTATCAAAACATGGAGACTGGCATCTTACCTGGATATGTGATCAAAAATGGAGTAAACAAATTTTAGTGTTATACAGATTTCCATGGCTCAAAGCCAAACAGAGTAACACAGGAATATATGATACCGCTTGACTGTTTAATGAATGTCTTAAATAACATGTAAGGAATGTTTGTGATTAAAGGTATCTTGGCTAGGAGTATGAATATCCATGTTGTTCTGAACATGACTATGCTATGCTACCCTGTTTCCCCGAAAGTAAGACATCCTCTGAAAAAAAGACCTACTTACATTTTTGTCTCTCATTGAAATATAAGGCATCCCCTGAAAATAAGACCTCCCTGATAATAAGGCCTCGGACTTCCGGTTCTGGGCAGCCTCGGTAGAAAAATAAGACATCCCCTGAAAATAAGACCTAGC
>JANHFO010003662.1:286572-302052 GCA_032468095.1 Pareas carinatus
CTATCTATCTATCTATCTATCTATCTATCTATCTATCTATCTATCTATCTATCTATCTATCTATCTATCTCTGCCATCTAACATGGAGGGTTTGACATAAGAATGTATTGCTGCTGGTATTAATGTGTTATTCTCCCCTCCTTCTGTTTAGTGGGGTAATTTGTTTTTTTTAATCACATAATCTTTTCTAGGCGCCAAATCAGTATTACATCTTTATTTTTAGGTGGCTGTGTGAATGGAAAAGAAAAGCCGATCGGGAAGAAAACAGAACTCAAAAAGAAAAGAAGAATGGCAGCAAAGATGGTATATTAGAATCTTTCCCCATTTTTAAAAATAAAATATATCATGCTTACTATAATTTCAATGTGACCTGTATCAAGAGCCTAATAGGGGGTCATTTTGTGTAAAAATATTAATACTTAATTTGATCTGTGTTTTTTCTCTCGTCTTTTTTGTTTTTCTCATGGAAAGCCAAGACATACATTTTGAAATGAATGTGGATAATGAATTAAATAATTAAAAATAGCCCTAGGTTTACACGTCCAGGTTAAGACTGATTTTATTATCTGTGCCACTCTGTAACTGAACAGATTCCTCGGATCATTTGGTCTTCATAGACGACACATCAGTCAGTGACGACGAAAACGTTCTGTGCAACACCATGTTGCTCATTGGGCCCCCAGGGATAGGGAAGACGGCAGCCGTCTATGCTTGTGCACAGGAGCTTGGCTTCAAGGTTTGTGCCAGTTGTAAATAAAGTGGAGGGGAAGACTTTGTGTTAGGAAACTCATCTGTTTCTGTACAATTACCTTGCAGATCTTTGAAGTGAATGCTTCTTGCCAACGCAGTGGGAGGCAAATTCTCTCACAACTAAAAGAAGCTACTCAGTCTCACCAGGTGAACAAACAAGGTGTACATGCTCATAAGCCATGCTTCTTTAACCATTACAGCAGCACTAAGTCGCCAAGTAAGATGTTTTTTCTTCTTCTTTTTTTGCACAGTCATTGAAACAGAAAGGACGAAAGAATTGCAATTGTTATTTGACATAACAGCTTTATCATAGCTGTATTTTTACAGAGGGATAATTTCAGTCCTACCTGATTAATTACCATTTATTTCTGTTGCCCTATATAGTCTATCCGCATCTAAAGAGCACTGCCTGACAGTACTCTCTGGTGACAGTAAGGGTATTTTCTTTAGCTGCTTGGCCTTGATGTATATTGTGTCTATAGTAACAGTAATACCACTGACCAGGATTATAAAATATATTTCCCCAACATCATTTAGCAACCTGTTTCTCAACCTTATCAATAAGAAGTGTGGACATCAGCTCTGAGAATTCTGAGAGTTGAAGTCCACAACTCTTAAAGTTGCCAAGGACTGGAGGTTTTTAAGAAGAGACTGGACAGAAGCTTGTCTGAAATGGTATAGGGTCTCCTGCTTGAGCAGGGGGTTGGACTAGAAGACCTCCCAGGTCCCTTCCAACTCTATTCTATTTCAGGTTGAAAACCACTGATTTAGCCACTTGGTATTTCAAGTTAATGGCATATGAGGTACGACCTCACTTCTCAGGTACCCCTAAAACTAACAACAGCATCCTTGAGCTACATTTAATTTTAATATTAAATTAAAATTAATTTAACTTAGCCCCAGGTACCTGTTAGGATGTGACCCAGAGGGCAAATGCAGCGTAATTTGGAGATAAATTCCTGTGGAAATAGCAGATTTATATTAAGGAAAAGAGTTCTCTTTTTAATACAAAGGCTAGTGTTTTCCTGTCATAAGTTTATGTATACATTTGCTATTCTAGAGAAACAGTCTCCCAGAAAAGCGTGGTCCCCAAGGAAGTTTTCAGTTTCACCCAGAAAAGTTGGATTAAAACAAGGCTTAATGCCCAAAACGCTAGATAACTATTTTAAAATAACTTCCAAACTGAAGAATCAAGAAGAAAAAGTACAAAGAAGCAATAAAGGTGAGCTTTACCATATGATAACATCCATTTTTTCTTTAGAAATAAAGTACTGAGAGTCCTAATTTGTCTTATAAAAATGGAATCCATGGTGCAATTAAATGCAATGAGTGATCTGTTAGCTACTCTAGATGTTGAGAACATGTAGCATAAGATCTTTGGGGATGAGGGAAATATGAGTTCTTGACTTTGCTTGTCAGAAGGTTGCAAAAGGTGATCACGGGACCCCAGGATGCTGCAAAGTCATAAATATGAGTCAGTTGCCAAGTGGCTGAACTCCGATCACATGACCATGGGGATATTGCAATGGTCGTAAGTGTGAAAAATGATCATGTCACTTTTTCCAGGGCGGTTGTGACTTTGAACAATCACTAAATGAACTTTTGTAAGTTGTAAGTTATTTCCGGCTAATCTAACTACCCACAATTGTACTATATGTCATTATAAAATTAAGGTTTAAAAGCAGGGAAGCCATAATTTTGTCAACATATTTCGAGGAAATGTACAGCCCAATATTGCATTACTTTTTTTCCTTTCTGATATAAACCTGATTGTACCTTTCCTTTACACAGAAAATAGGAAAAGCTTAACTGAAAAGAAACCAGAGTTGAAATCAGGAAAAAGGAGAAACAAGAAAGATGAATCCAACAATAAAAGTGCAACTTCTCTCATTCTCTTTGAAGAGGTAACGCCTAAGTGCAGATCTTATTCCCTCTGCTACTATCCAGAATAAAGGAAGGAGGAGAAAGTCTATCTCAATTTTTTAAAATTAATTAATTGCTAAACACATTTATATGGCTGTCCAATTCTCACATGGTAACTTCGGGTGGCTTACGACATATTTAATTATTAATATAATAATGTAATGTTTACATTTATTAGTTCAGAATGTAGATTTCACTCAACTTTTGTTATTCCCAATAAATTGAAGCATCGTGATTCTAAATATTACACTGCTTGATTCATCAGTGCATGTAACTTACTTTTCAGGTCCTACATTTAATTGAAAATACTATATATTTTTTATTCCCAAATTTCAGTAGGTAACTTTCTCCTTTCAAATCAACCCAGACTCATAAAATCTTACATAAAACTAAGACAACTACATAACAGTCAGAAACTTGCTTCACTTCTCCTAGGTTGATATAATATTTGATGAAGATGTTGGATTTCTAAATGCAGTAAAGACCTTCATGAGCACCACGAAGAGGCCTGTCATTCTAACCACCAATGGTAAGCAAATGTTATTTCTGGAATTCTTCAGTTGTGTGACTGCTTTAATCTTACACCAAATATCCATTTTGAAGACCCTTTTCTAAGATTTAATTAAGACAACTGTTTGAAATCTTTCAACTTCAAAAGGACAGTTGCAAAAATGAACTGTCTGGCTATTGTTTTGTGCATTGAAAGAATATTATCATTCCTTGGAGCAACAGTTTCCTTCTGTAACCTCATCAACAAATTTTGAGGTTTACTGCATACATTAAGTAATCAGTCGTGAGGTGACTGCAGGTCCCTCTCTTGTCCCTCTCCCATAGGAGTTTTTGGGGTCCCAAAATTAAATTAAAAAAATAACTATAGTGTTTGCAAAATGTTATCTCATGTTGGAATTCAGACTGTCAGAATCTCATCAGATTGGATGATCTTTGCAGTTTTTGCCCATTTATCTGTTTTTTGTTTCTTTGTCTATTTTTATTTGGGCTCCAAGGACTGTTGGAAGAACATATTTCCGGTTAGGCATCCTAGTTTTTATGGACATTAACTTCTACGTTAAAGAATTATTTCACTGCCCTTATTTCTTTAGGTCTCCACTAGCTTCATCCTAGCAAAGTGAACCTTTATTAATCAACAAGATATCCTCTCATATAATTTGGTCTAAAAAAAATCATGATCAACTGTTGAAAGTAAAACATGTCGCTGTGACACAATGTTTTGTAACTGCAAAATGAAATCTAACTTTCTAATATAGTGTTGTTAGTGTCGTTTCCAAAAACAAAAGTCACTGCAGACTAAGGGAGACCAGACATTTGTCCTGAATATATCCCTGTGTTGACCCTAATAAGTGTATTACTAACAGGGCACAAGGGAGAACCAGTGACAAACATTGTGTGCTGTTTGTTGAGGGTCTGCAGTCCCCGAATGGTACTGATTACCAAGTATTTCCCCCCTAAGAATAGCACAAAAATTTGAGAGTGCATTTACTAGATACTGTTTTAGGGGAGCGGCCCCCAACCTTTTGGGCACCAGGGACCGGTTCCATGGAGAAAGGCTTTTCTCATTTTTAGTGTGATATTTGCTCCTACTTTTGAGAGAGGGAGAGAGACAGAATGAGAGAGAAACAGAGAGGGAGAGAAAGAGAGACAGAGAGATAGAAAGAAAGAGAGAGAAAGAGGAGGGGAGAGAGAATGAGAGGGAAGAATGGAGAGAGAATGAGGCAGACAGACTCACACACACACACACAATAGGACACAGAGAGAGAGAGGGAGAGACAGAAAGACACAAGAAGCACGCACACACGAAGAGAATGAGAGAGAAAGTGACAGAGAAACAGACTGAAAGAATGAGAGATAAAAGAAGCGGAGGCACCTGACCTCTGGGGGCTAAAAAAGTGGGCAGGCAGCAGCAGTGACAGTGAGGGGAGCCTGCAGAGACTCTTCTGCCGGCGACAGGCAGCTCCCCCCACCATTCCTGCCCAGCTTTTTGCCGATGGCCGCAGCGACCTGCTCCCGCACTGCACAAGCCCAGCATTTTGCAGGCAGCCACAGTGGCCCGCTCTTCCCACACACACCACAGCCCAGCATTTTGCAAGCAACGACGGGCAACTGCCCCCGCTGCCCTAGCCCAGCCTTTTGCCTGTGACCTGAAGAGGGAAGGCGCGGAAAGCCCCATGCACTTCGCCAGCAATTGCCCGCGAAGCCATGAGTGTAG
Organism: Pareas carinatus; assembly: GCA_032468095.1. Classification (NCBI taxonomy): domain Eukaryota; kingdom Metazoa; phylum Chordata; class Lepidosauria; order Squamata; family Pareidae; genus Pareas; species Pareas carinatus. Next base: position 291,470 of record JANHFO010003662.1, read on the forward strand.
GCGGGGCAGTGGCATGGCTGGGCGCATCTTATTGGACATGCTTGGCTCATAGCCCGCTCACATTGGCTGGCGGACCACCAGTGGTCCGCAGCCCATAGGTTGGTGACTACTGATCTAGTCCAATCCCCAGCTCAAGCAGGAGAGTTTATACCCTTTCAGACAAATGACTATTATGTTATTAACCAGTTATGGCAGTAAGTCTTACGCTTTTCCCATTTATTGAGTAACTGTATTCTTATTACGATAATAATAACTTTACCTTTTTGTACTTTGTATAACCAAGAAGTAATCTTATATTGATAATAACATCAATATAGACTAATACTTCAAGTTCAGTGATCTCAAACGTGCTGAATATTTCTACATAACCACTGTAAAGGAGGTATTTTAATATTGCCTTTCAAGTAGCTATATGATAACAGCAAAAGCAATTCTATATGATAAAACGCTAAAAGCCTTTATTATGAATTTTTTTGCGTAGATCCTTTGTTCAGTGAAACATTTGATGGCTGCTTTGAGCAAATCACTTTCAGATTACCTTCTTTGGTAAGTTTTTCAAATCTAGAATTCCAAAAGTATGATAAACCTGTGTCAGGCAAAACTGTAATTACAATTTAACGTAACCATTTTATCACGTTACCCAGAAAATACTATCCACTCAATTTAATTAATGTGCAGAAAGACATTACAGATTATTTTTACAGACAGGTCTCGTCTTACAAACCACAATTGAGCCCATAGTTTCCATTGCTAAGCAAGTTGTTAATGAATTTTTCCCCATTTTGCAACCTTTCTTGCCACAATGATGAAATGAATCACTGCAGTTGTTAAGTTAGTAACACGGTTGTTAAGTGAATCTGGCTCGCCCACTGATCGCTTGTCCGAAGGTCTCAAAAGACGGCCACATGACCCCGAGGACACTGGAACTGTCCTAAATTCATGCCAGTTGCCAAGCCTCTGGCTTTTGGGTCACATGACCACAGGGAGTCTGCAATGGTCGTAAGTGTAAAAAAACCGGTCATATGTCACTTTCAGTGCCATTGTAATTTCAGTTGGTCACTAAACAAATGGGTATAAGTTGAGGACTACCTTTATATGAGTATTTCTGTATACTGAGGAGACACCTCAAAAATCTAATTTCTCCATAGTAGGGTAGAATAATTGCTTTAAAATAGGAAAGTGAAAGGTGCAGTTACCATATCCTCTGTCCTTTCCTGTGCCCACACCCCACAAGACTCTTTCCATCTCTGTATGATTGGCAGCAATTATGTTTTCCCCACTAGGTTTCTCTCGTTTTCTCTCTTTACCCCTGCATTGACTTTCTCGCATCATAGCCTTTCATCTTTCCTGTTGGATTTTCCTCAGATGTTTCTCCATTTTGGGGTCAGAGAGCTCTATCTTTCCACACTACTAAGGTTTATTTTTAAAGTTGATACCAAAGAATTGTATAAAAATCTAGTACAATAGATATAAAACAAAGGCAGACATTACAGAAGATATTTATAAGCAACCCTCAACTTGCGGGTCGCTTGTGTGGCCTTCAAGGCAAAAAAACCATGATACTCATCTACTTTAAAAGTCTCTTTTGGTTGGTTTTCCAGATAAAAATAACTTTTGTGCTATGAAACTAGCTTTTCTCTATCTCTATTATAATGTTCAGAACTCTACATATCATACATGCTCCAATTTTTAGTTAAAATGTACAGTATATACTATCTATTGCATAATAAGTATTTAAAAGCAATGCATCGTGTAACAAAATTGCTAATTATGGAAACACATTGTGGAAATGAATATCTAGCATCACACTTTCTAAATGGCTTACTACCTATTTTTGACAACACTAGCAAATAAATGTAATTTGTAGTCTTGAGATAGAACATTCTTTGATACGTTTACTAAAGACAACTATTGTTAATGTTTTCATTTGTTTATATTTAGATGAATGTAGCCAGCTATCTCCAAGTTCTGTGTTTGGCCGAGAATTTAAGAACTGATATCAGAGACTTTGCTGCCTTGTTAACTGTGAATAACTGTGACATCAGGCAGAGTATTCTGTACTTACAGTTTTGGGTCCAGAGTGGTGGTGATTACTTGAAAGAAAAAGGTATGGCAGTCTTCTATAATTACAACTCATTTAAAACCGAATGAAACGTAAATAAACTTTTTGCTTTGCCTGGAGAAGATTGAGTGAAAAGGAATTGTCTTGGGCTGCATATGAAATACATACTGTAGTTAATGTAAATAAATCATACAGTAATAGTAAAAGTTTTTGATTTTGTGGAGCCACAATACTAGCTGTCCAGGGCCACATGCGGCTCTTAGGTGTTTATGTTTAAACATATTAATAGTATCAAATTCCAGTATAAAGTAGATATATAAGACATGTTACTGGGTGACCTCTAAATAGATAATGAGAAGAGAAAAAGCAGAGATCAGGGAACAGAATGAAGTTTGCAGAAATGTGACAATGTGATTATGGAATGGAATTACTGATATATAACCAGACTGGAAGGGTAGAATTCTAGACAATGTTGTTGGAAACAGTGAATCTGACAGCTAGATTATTCTTTGTGTGGGCTGGTTGAATGTACCTGACTATGGGATTACAGAGCTAGTAGTAATTTGGTAGTAGAGATAGCACTTTATTTGTAGGCATCCCATAATGCCTGCAAACCATCCAGCTCCCTCCAGTTACTTTGAAGTGGTTCCTTCAGGATCTGTCCCCAGCTAGTTTTCCAAAATCAGAGGGTCAAAACTGGGAAGAGTTTCACTTTTTGATGAGAAAGAATGGCACACCTTTTATTTAGCTCTGATATATTTACGTTGCCATAGTTAAGTGGGGTCTAATATATATCAGTCTGTCTGGAATTTAAGTAAATTGATGGTCTTTTGCTGCCCTCAGTATTGAGAGATAGGAATGGTTACGCCTTACACACGAACTGTCGATGTCTTAACGTGTTGTCAGCCACAAATTTGATTCTAACTTTTATACAGTGTACTTGACTTCTTTTGGTAACTTTCGTGCCAACCCTTTTTTAAGGACTTCTCCTCCATCTACGCGTCAGTGCCCCAGATCGGTACCTGCCATTCTTAATCCTTAATGCAATAGTTGTGTACAGTTGTGCTTTTACAAAGCTTTATTTTATTCACTATTGTAACACTAGTCGCCTTATTTTTGAAACTAGAGACACATACAAGATGGGGGAAAATGCTTGGAATAAACCATAATATTTCAGAAGTACTGAGCTGTTGTAGACCAAACTGTTCTGGACTCTTTTCACAACTGCCAGTATAGCATGCAGTTATCAAATCATCCTGTCTGCCCCCAATCACCACAGTGTCTTTATTTGCCTTCCTCTACTTAAGCCACCATTGTCCTACTGTGGCATATTCAACCAACCTCTGCTACAATCTTCTGAGTGCCTCTCTTCTTCCTATCTGCACACGTGCATGAGAATATTAGTCATGTTGCAGAAGATGCTGGGAATCCCCTTCAGGTGCAGTAAGAAATTTCATCCCATAGAAGCTGATTGCATCCTCTAGAACACCTTCGCTGTATTGAAAAAGATGAATGCAAAAGCAAATGGGCAAATATAATTCAAAACTGCAAAAAGAAACTTTAGCTAGTTATAACATTTTTAAAGAATAACATTTCGCAATAGCATTTAGCCTTATATATTGCTTCACAGTGCTTTACAGCCCTCTCTCAGCAGTTTACAGAGTCAACATATTGCCTCCAACAATCTGGGTCTTCATTTTACCAATCTCAGAATAATGGAAGGCTGAGTAAACCTTGAGCGGGTCAGAATCAAACTCCTGGCTGTAGCCAGTTAGCCTGCAATACTGCATTTTAACCATTGTGCCACCACAACTCTATTCTATGTCCGATCCGCAATAGAAATTTTAAATGAATATAATGAATTACACATTTTAAAATGTGAATTTTAAGCTTACCGGGGGAAAACTTGCTATATTAATGTGGGAAATAGTCAAAGAAGAATGAATGTCAACATTAAAAAGCTTTAATACTGTATCAGTATCAAAAAGAACATCAGTTTCATTTGAAAAATCTGCTAAAAATGCATGTATTCTAGATTCAGACAGCCCTTGGCTTATGAGGGCAATTGGGGCCGGAATTTCCACTGCTGTATGAGACAGTCATAAAGTGTATCATCATGTGATCACTCCCTGTAGTGACTGCATTTCTGGCAGTCCCGGTTAACATTGTTAAGCAAAGATTACATGGGTCATTAAGAGAGGTTCTCATGGGTCCTTGACTTTTGACTTTCTATCAGCTTTCCCATGGACTTTGCTGGTAGGAAACTGGCAGATTGCAATCACATCACCACAGGGATGGCCAGAATACAGGGTAAGCACCACTTGATCAGCACCATCATAACTTTGATTGGTCCCTGAATGAATGGGCTGACCCAAGCACTATCTGTAGTTACATATATTCAGGTATATTCAGACACCATGGCTTAACACCCTTCAACTTTTAAAACTTCTTTTGTACAGGAAACATGACAGAGATCAATGACATACAACAGAAGGTTCCCCTCAAAGAATCAACCAGCTCGAATTCAAAAAGAATTCAAAGAAACATTCTTGAGACTGTTCCAAAATGTAATGCTGGCTGCACTGAGAATCTGCTTGGACTTAAGAACATATTTTTGCCTTCGGAAGATTTGTTCTCATTTCTTAAGGTATATTTACTAAAATGTTTAATGAGAAATGAACCTTTAACCAAATGTTGCTGTCCAGGAATCTTGCTAGGTCGATCCATTTGGCTTCCCTTGTCCTTGAATTTGTTTTCCCTCAACGGTATTACCTGTGGTCAATTAACAAGGGAGTCTCCCTGGACTATTCCCGCAAATTTCCTGATTTGTGGGATATTTTTTTTAACCTAAAAGTTTTATATATACCCATCCAGCCTTTTGTGCAAGTAGTCCTCGACCTACGACCACACTTGAACCCAAAATTTCCATTGCTAAGGAAGATAGTTGCCAAGTGAAATTTGCCCCATTTTACAATTTTCTTGCCACAGTTGTTAAGTCAATCACTGCAGTTATTAAGTTGGTTACACGGTTGTTACATGAATCTGGATTCCCCCATTGACTCTGCTTGTCAGAAGGTTGCAACCGTCATAAATATGAATCAGTTGCCAAGGGTCCAAATTTTGATCACATGACCATGGGGATCCTGCAACGGTTCTAAGTAAGAATAATGGTCATAAGTCCCTTTTTTCAATGCTGTTGTAACTTTGAACAGTCACCAAATGAATGGATGTAACTTGAGGAATATTTGTTCTGTTGCTGATCTGCTAATATCCCACTTACAGGGGAAAGTTGTTTGAGTCAGCGCTTCACTTGTGAAAGATGGCTCTCTTTCTGATCCGTTGGCTTTCTTACTCCAACTCATAAATCCAAATCAGCATTTTTATTCATTTACAGAATTTGATGCATGAGATGATATTTCTTGGGCAAAAATTATAGAGCTAACAAAACACTCTTGTAGAAACTTGAAGGTTAAAACATGTGCAATGAATCGTTACAGTCTTAAATCTAGTACAGTGTCCCATTTTCAAACCATTCGACTGGACTTTCCGAAAGTCGTTCTAATCAGAGTAGATGAAGAAGGTAGCAGTAGAACATTTGTATGGGCAGTCTTGACTTACAGTTATTGAGTCACAGCTGATTTTACAACCTTTTGCTGTAGTCATTAAGTGAATCACACAATCGCCAAACTGACTTCCTCCATTGACATTTGTTGGTGGAAGCCCCTCCCTTCCAGGAAGGTCACAAATAATAATCACATGACCTTGGGACACTGCAGCCATCATAAATATATGCCAGTTACCAAGTGCCTGCATTTAGATCGCATGACTCAGGATGCTGCAACAGTCATAAATTCTAGGACTGGTTGTAAGTCACTTTTCAGCACTGTTATAGTTTCAAAAGGTGTTTAAAATGAATGGTTTTAAGTTGATAACTACCTGCATGAAAAAAGGGTAATTTAAAAGACAGAAATCATAAGAAACTTAATTCTACAGTTAAGCAACCACGTTTAGAAAATTACTTTTTAGAAACACAGATGTCCTTTTGCTACAGAGTTCATGTATCTGGTTTTATGAACTATTTCTAATGTGATTGAAGACAAGCCTTTAGAATCAAGTAGGCTCTAAACTGTTTTTTTATTAATGATGACAAACCAATGATTTCTCTACAGCATGAAATCGGCACAAAAGAAGATTGGAATAAACTGATATATCTGCTCACAGAATTCCAGATGAGGAATACAGACTTTATTTATAGCAACCTTGAAATCATCTCAACTTTGCCTCTTAATATAATTCCAGAAACGATCGAAATAGCCAATCCTGCGTGTAGCTTTATTGCGGAAACGGCTTCGAATAGTACCTGCATTGATACTGACTTAGAGGAAGCTCCTCCTGTGAAAAAGGCTAAACGATCAAAATGTTCGAAAAAAATTGCTGTATTGGATGATAGTGATTTATTTGAACGTGAATTAAATTACTCTGGGTTTGTTACGCTGTCACCTGACACAAGCACTTCATGCTTAGAAGAAACAGGCACAGTGGAACCTATCAATGTCGACACAGTGGCGCTGAAGGATAGCACATCAACCCGTGTAAAAGATTCTGTATTTGTATTCCAGTGTTTAAATTCCTTAACTGAATTTCTGGACAATGTGTCTTTCTTGGACTGTTGTTTCACTGGGCCCACCCAGGCATCAAAGCAGGCTGATAAATATGAAGACTTTGCTTGGACTAAGGGGAAAATAAAAAATGGCCTCTCCGATGAATTTAGTGTAGAGTACACTGACTGGTGGAGTTCTCAAATCTCTAGTGAACTAAAAGCAACAATGGAAGCATTACATTTTAACAAATGCTCTAGGAGCATTTCAAAAATCAAGGAAAATTACTTGAACTGTAGTAAAACTCTCAGGAATAATGGATTTGAAGAACTCACTCTCCACATTTCAAAAGAACGAGCCGATTTATACTTCGGCCGATCAACAACTAATTCCAGGTAAAGTCAAAACTTTTCTTAGGTTTTACAGAATGAAATGGGAAAAGGGTGTCCTTAGTATGTGTTAAGGCAGAAGCGCTAAAGAGAACAAAGAGTTTATGTTATTTGTATTCAGGCCTGGACATTAATTGCTTTTGTTAGGAGAAATTTGAGTTTGAAACTGAAGATACCAAAAGCATTAATTTCTGAGGTGGAACAGAGGAGTTTTATCAACAAAAGTATTTTAGAAGTAATCTTAATACATGAGAAAAATGTTACACATATCCAAGCTGCTGCTCTTTGTACTGTCTCATCTAATTTAGATAGGGGCTTAGAAGTAGTAAAATGTTGAAAGGTTTTGCACTATTCATGTCTTACATTTAATTCATGTCTTACATTTAATATCCAGCCTGAAATCTCTGCTTATTACATGATTCCTAAGATTTTCATTTTTTAAAAAATTCTACTCAGGGACATTTTAAAGAAAAGAATAGGAGATTTAAGATGTTAATTTGGCAATCTGCAGTAGATATTTACTTCTAAAAATATAACTGTGATAGAAAATATGTTATGTACTTCTCTTTTACAGTATTCACTATAATGCACAGAAGAGGATAGAATTAATTAAAACTGTGTTTTCCAGTACACCTTTAAATCTTAATAGCAGACAAGCCAGTGTAATGGAATATCTGCCTATTCTTCGCAACATTTGTAGATCAGAGAAACAGAAAGAACAGGGAAAGACAAAAAGAAGGTAAGTTATTTATAGTTGCTCAATTCTCATACTTCTATAGAAGTAAATCTCATTGAATTCAAAGGAATTTACTTTCTGGTGTGTTGAAATACAACATATGTATGCATCTGTTACAGACAAAGGACAAAATAATAAAGTACTCTGGTTAAAAATGATTAAAATGTTTTAATCTTAATACTTGATCTAAATTACTGCCATTTCCTCCCCCCCCAAACAGGTTTCTTCACTACTTGGAAGGGATTCATCTTCCCAAAGAAATTTTAAACAGCCTGGCAACCAACTTTCCTTAAAACAGCGGTCAAGAATGACATTGTAAATAGATATGTATATTCAAAAAATTCTATTTTTAATCTTTATTTATGAAGGATGCAGATATACCAACTACTTTCCACATTCCAGGCCAGCTTTTAATTTGTATTACAATAGATCAATCCAGATAGACGCTTTAAAAAAAAAGCTTTAAGCTTATCAAATACATCAGCTGATTGATCTGAAAAAGATGTGACTTTTTGAGTTCATCAGTTGATGTAGTGATAAGCATAAAAAAAACATCTGAATTGATCTATTGATCTAACAGTAGATCCAGATTAGCCAAATGTTAACAGGTGACACTCAATTGCCCTGCTTTAGACTGAATTGGTTGTATATGCCGCATGCCTCTGCGAATGTGCAGATCTGTACACTTGTCTCTAGTGGGCAGTCTACGAGGGAAAACTGAATTTTGTAAATCCCTTTGTTACACTAACCGCTCTCCTTACGGCGGTTTATCTGCATTTCTGTAAATCTTTTTATACTATTTTATTATTGTACCAACATTTGTTTTTTAAAAGTTTCTATCCCTACAATAAAATAAAATATCTGGAATGAAGGGCATAACGTTTTATACAGTGATTTTTGTGATGTAAAAATGCACATCTTTGCTCCACTACTCACTTCTCCCTAGATAATTTCCCCTTTCCTTGTTACTTCTTTTAATCTCAATAATGAAGATTATTTAAAAATAAAAGATAGTAGCATTTTCATACTTTGTAACTCCTGGAGTCTGTTGCATGTCAGTTGCTCAAGAGGAAAAATAATCATTAAAATCATTCTTGTCTTAAAAAAAACACCTCTTGGTAACATTTGGTTAGGCACTTAGCATCTTCTACCTACAATGCACTTAGCATCTTCTACATACAATGTAGCTTTGAAACATTCAACAAATTGCTTATTTGTTACTTGTCACTGATCCACAAAAAGTTTAATTTTATAATACTTTCATTTTGAATGTGTTCAGTTGTTATCTAATGTTAGGGTAAGATAAACTGAGAACAGGAAATAATTTTGACACTTAAGACCTCGAGACTATTTCAACTTTTGTAATGTTACATCAAATGTCATAGATCATCTGTACAATTCAGAAGTCGCAGTCATGAATTTACTTAATTCTTAAGACATTTCACAGGGGTCCAATACCAGAAGCTCATAAAAAGCTATTGCCTGCAATAATGAATCACACAGTTCCTCCTCTCTTTTCCATGTTTGACCCGACAGTACATGCATATGCCTTGTAGCTACGTTGTTTGCAAAGCTCACATGGGATGTTTGTGTAGAAAAGTCTAACAGAAACTGTTTTACAAGGTCTACTCCACTGATTCGTGCTTCTCCCAACATCAGCCCAAAATGCCTGCCTACAGCATTCCGGGCCATGCTCAGCACTTGTGGTTGTTCATCCTTTCCAAAACTTTTTTGCAATAATGCATAAAGTACAGCTTCCATTATACGAAGATGCAATGTTACTGGAAACAAGGCAGCATTTGTGGGAGGAAGTCCAACTTTTTCCAAAACATAAAAGTCCGCTTCAGGAATCTTGGATACTATAGTAGATATCTGAAACGAACAAGTATAAAGTCAGTTTTATCAAACTTTAATAATGCAGCATCACAAATCCTAACATATGCATTGGTTGCATTAATCTACAAAAAATGTATTGATATGTTCCTCAGATAACCTTCGGAAAGTAATGATCGTTATAAAAATATACTACGATATTATTTTGAACTGCACTTTAACAGTTCAAAGCAGCTTTGAATGAGTAAGTATACAAACTCATGATTTAACTTGGTAAAGAATGGATTGGGTCCATCAAAAACTTCCTCTAGATGGGAATATTCTACTCAAAAGAGGGCTACAGATCTGGCAGACTTCTGTAATCTTCCCAGACTACTTCCATAAGCAAAATCAAGGCGGGAGGGGGGGGCAGATTTGCTTATCAGCCGTATGGTTCATTTAACAATCACAGTGACTTGTTTAACAATTGTAGCAAAAAAGTTCATAAAATCAGGCATGACTCCACAACCACCTTGCTCAGCAATGGAAATTCTGGTCCCAGTTGTGGTTGTAACTTGAGGACTACCTGTACAGCAGCAGTGATAGGCTTATGATTCTCTAGCTCAAGTGCTGAAACGTCATTGAATAATTGAGTTTGAAGACTGAAACTCAAAAATCTTATTGAGCTCTTTGCGCTTCTCAATCATAAACACGAAAACTTTTTATTTATACTGGGCATGCCCAGCCCACTGTACATGGGCCACATGCAGTCCTGGACAGCTAGTAATATTTAATATTTTTTAATATTTATTTTATTTGGTCAAGCATATATGAGAAAAATAAGTATAAGAAGGAACATACTATCTAAACAAATAGGTATAAACAAGTATAAGCATATGCATAACAAATGAGTATGAACAAATGGGGACAGGACAGGGATGGTAGGCATGCTGGTGCGCTTATGCACGCCCCATTACAGATCTCTT
>JANHFO010003662.1:307975-318346 GCA_032468095.1 Pareas carinatus
CTCATTGATTTTGCTTGTCAGGAGGTCGAAAAAGTTGATCGCACGACCCCAAGACACTGCAACCGTCCTAAGCACATGCCATTTGCCAAGCATTTGACTTTTGGTCATGTAACCATGGTGATGCTGCAACAGTCGTTAAGTGTGAAAAATGGTCCTAAGTCACTTTTTCAGTGCTGTTGGAATTTTGAAAGTCACTAAATGAACTGTTGTAAGTCAAGGACTATACATACCGTCTAGCAGAACCAGAAATATAGATATTGTCCACTTTTAGAGCGGTAATGGGAAGAATCACTTTTGATTTTCTGATTCATTTCTGACACAATTTCCCCCAAACGATTGTTTCTATTGATTATGTGCTATCAAGTCATTTTTCAACTCCCAGCAAGCACATGGATTTTTTTTCTCTATGACAATCTGTCCCTAAACTGGTCCTTCAACTCTTCCAATAGCGTTCAGATTGTCACTTTAACTGACAATCTGCTACTGGTCGTCCTCTTTTCCTTCTTTCCAATTTCCAGCATTAGAATCTGTCTGAAGTAGAATAACTGGAGCCTGATCAGTACAGTAGTCTGTAAAACAACGAGGAAGGGATGAGGCACTAAAGACTATGGGACAGACTGAAAAAATTAAAATCCCAAGGAGGGATCAAGCCCTGGCACCAACATCTTGTAAGGGTATTCCTGGGTTAGTTGCAATGTTAGTCCTCAAAGAGAAATTAGAATGAACAGGTTTGTGGGAGCACTGTACAGTTGTCTTGAATTTTGGTGTCTGCCCTGAGCTGATATAGTATCCAATTTTGTAATAAATTGCTGTTGCGGTTACTGGGAGATTTATAAGTAGCTAATGTAAAAATGCACGTTCCACGTTGAATTATGCTGGTATTTTTTTCGTTAGTTTGGTTTCCCTGAAATGTCTGTTAGAAATGGAATCAGCACATTTGACAAATGCTTTTTGTACTGTAAAGTTTCAGGCCTGAGCTACAAATACCCACTTCCATCAATATTTACTGTACTTAAGAAACTGCACAAAGCCAGCTGGATGACCTCAGCCAGTCACCTTCTCTCAGCCCTGAAAAGGATGCACTGGCAACCTCCTTTTGAAAAATCTTGTCAGGAAAACTGCAGATCAGGTAGTTGTCAGGAGTCAAAAACTGACCAGGAGGCATGCATGCATGCATGGAAGGTCCTTTTTTTTCTATCCCTGTGATAACAATAGGTTTAAACAGTGCAAGTAGTCCTCGACTTACGTTTCATTTAATAACCTTTTGAAGTTACAAAGGCACTGTAAAAAGTGACAGAATCATTTTTCACACTTGTGACCGTTGCAGCATCCCCGTGATCACGTGATCCAAGCTCAGGCGCTTGGCAACTGACTCATATTTATGACGGTTGCAGTGTCCCGGGGTCACAGAATCCCTTTTTGCGACCTTCTGACAAGCAAAGTAAATGGGGATGTCAGATTCACTTCACAAACCTAGTACTAACCTAACACCCTGCGGTGATTCACTTAACAACGGTGTCAAAAAGTAGTAAAGTGGAGCAAAACTCAGTTAACCACTGTCTCACTTAGCAACAGAATTTTTGGCTTCCCTTGCGGTCGTAAGTCGAGGACTGCCTGCCTTAAATGAACCCGCATAGCAGGCGGCGGGGGACACACAACGCCATATCGTTTCGGTTTGTTTGGAGGCCGCCACGGTGACTTCCAGCCGAGCCGCCGGTTTTTGTTTTGTTTCTCGCTCCGCTCCGCCCCGGCGGCCTAGCGGGCGTGGCCACCGCGGGGTGCATAAGCTCCGTTGCGCCGTCGGCGGGCGCTAGCCATGGCTTCTGCCGTCGAGGAGCCGCTGCTGGTGTGGCTGAACGCGGAGGACCTGCAGTGCTCCATCTGCCTGTGTCAGCTCAGCAACCCGGCCACGGTGGAGTGCGGCCACAGCTTCTGCCTGGACTGCATTCGGAAGTGGCTGACCGGCCAGCACGGGAAGTGCCAGTGTCCCAACTGCAAGCACCATCTGGGCGACAAGTTGCCGGAGCGCAACGTCTTGCTGAACTCGCTCCTGGAGAAGTGCCCGGCCTCCGGCAGCCCGCTTCCTACGGAAACCTCGCGTCTGGCCGAGCCGGCCTTGCCAGCCGGGGCGGGATGCAAGTGGGAGTTTCAGGTGAGAAGGAGGGGTCTCTGGGCGGCTCGGATATTGGGGCCCAGCCGGAATTCCTCGGGGGTGGGGTGGGGTGGTTAACCAGCTGGTTGGCTTTGGGTCCTGTCATTGTTATTCCGAGCTTCTAGAGGGAATCTCCTTTCTATCTGCAGTATGAAATGCAGATTGAGATTGATTGGGAAAAAGGGATTATTATTTTATGATTAGGTTCATAATTTATCACTTTAGCTTATATGTACATTGAGAGCTTATGCTCCGGAGTCAAATTCCTTATGTGTCCAATCACAGTTAGCGAATAAAGAATTGAATTCTATTCCTATTCATATTCCATTCCATTCCATTCCATTACATCTATGACACATTTTAAATCTCTCTGTGCATGCATATGTTATACACACAGGTACACTCTACAAGAAAAGAGCTTGCCATCGATAGGATGAGTAAAGGAAGGGTTACTACTCTGATACTGTTTTGCTGCACTACTAGCCAGTGTGAGCCTTGGAACCATAGTATTCTCTACATAAACTTTAAACCAAACCCAAGTAGCCTTCTCTAGTCTTTATCTTTCAGGATGGAAATTTGTTTCCATCCTCTCTAGTTGTCTTACTTCTGGAAAGAGTTGGATTGTGGCTTCTTGGGTGTGACCTAGAGGGAAACATACAACTCCCCAGGGATATCTCATTCAGGGCTTAAATTTGAACAAGGGATCTTCTTCATTGATGACCCACTAAGTGTGTTTGAATGCCTTCTTCCTTGGTAAACAAATAATCAAAAGGGAAATACCATCTGTCATCTGTTCACCAAGCAAGCTACTTGCCTCCAGCTTTCCCCCTCAATTGTTTACATTTTCTTTTCATGACTCTGAAGTATCAGCTGTCAAATATGTATTTGATTCAGGCCCTTTTTAAAGAGACTTATTTATGATGCAATAAGTATTTAGCTAGCTTTGAGGCATTCAAATTCAAATACATCAGCTTAATATAGGCAGCTGAGCCATAGTGTAGTTTAAGCTTGGCTAACTGTAGTTTACAAGCCATGGTTTATAATCACTCTGTGTGAACTTTTATCAATTTTTGCTTATTTAACAGCCTGTGGGGAAAACTTTTAGTTTACTATCCTATGTGAACCTATAATAGCTGTTTTGTATCAGTGATAATTTTAAAGCCCTTTTTTATTTTTGCTTTCCCCCCAAGATAGAGCCCTAAAGTGTGGTAGAAATTGGGAGTTGCATGTAAGTAACCAGGAACAGGAATTTAGTTTCATGCTATCTGAATACAAGAAACTGATCTACTGGTGGTCCAGGCAAATTGCTGGTAGATAAGAGTCAGTGGGATTCAGGGAGGCTGGACTTAGTCTTCTGTGGGAGTGGAGTGAGTTCAAACTGATGACATGTTTGACACCGCCCAACACACTGGGGATTCTGGACCACTTCCTCGTATGGCATTTTACAGCTCCCAATCACAGCCTGGCAGTTCACTAGATCCAGTCTGCCCACTCATACTAGTTGGTCCTGAACTCCAACCCAGGTGCTGATGAACCTCGAGCAAAAATCCTGTCACTGTGTGTAAATCTTGCCACGCTGAGCTAATTCTGACACACTTGGAGAAACTTGTGAGAGTGTCAGCATGCTGATGCAACAACACCAAGAAGTTCTGTGGTTCCTACTGTTGCCGATTGCAAATGCAGTCGGCATGACAAGCAACAGTAGATAAATGACCGGGAAACACAAGGCTAGGCTTGTACAAAGAACGCAAGCAGCAGCAGTTTCATTAACAGACATACCTGAATCAAAGGATATACCATAGGTACTATATATAGATACAGTGAAGGGTAAACAAGCATATCAGAGGCTTACATTGAGCTCTGCTGAGCTCTGTGGTTGGAGTTGTCTGGGAGAGTATTGTACATTACACCTTGCTTGGTTCTGGAGAATCGGTGGCACAAAGCCCTGCATCAGGTGTGATAAACAGTTTCTCATTGTGCCAGGGCTGTGCGTATGTAAACAAGATGGTTAAGGCATGGCAGAAAAAACAAAGGATCTCTCAGGCTTGAGTTCTGTCATCTGGCTGCAATTAATCCACTCTGAACTTTCCAATTAGAGACACTTCAGTATTAGGTATCTCCATCTGCAACATGGGGAATACGGATGTCTACATTGGTCAGCTGTTGGCTGAAATGCAAACACCGGAGCCACTCCAGAGTGTTGTTCACAACATCGTGGATGCGCCCTCATTCCCGGAGCAATGAAACAACACCTGTTCAAGTCGCTGCTTCTGAGGAAATACCGGCCTTCTGCTCTCCCACATCTGAAGAAGGAGAGAAGAAGGAAGGCCATTCAGGAGGTGTTTGACCCATACACACACACACAAACATTCCAAACTACCCAGGGCTATCAAAAGGAGATCCCGAATCTGTTCAGTCTGGAACAAAAACAAAACAAAAAGACAGGCAAGCTTGACTTCAGGCAGATGCCGTGGTTAATAGGGAACTACCTGCAGGGTTGGCAGATGGGTGTATATCAAGGCCACCCCCTCAATGTAGATCCAAGAAAAGTTTTCTTGGAGGGTGGGGATTCCCCAGATCTACCAGAAATTCGCAGAAGAATTCAGGCTCTCAGCGGAGTCAAGTTCCAGCTGCCAGTCAACGTTGCTCTCCGGACAGTCTTGATGGCACTGAGGAGTACCCAGAACCTGTGCTTCATCTGTCCTGCAGAGCAGTGAGATCAACATGGGATAGACAAGGCATTCCCCCATATTCAGGAGATGCTCAAGAAATGGACCCAGAGAGGCTCAGACTGGGTAGTTGAAAGAGTGCAAACATTCTGGCTGGATATTGCTCTGTATTTATTTCTGTTTCTGTTACTAATTTGTTTCCTTTGCCACTTTTTGCCCGGCTTTTTCTGCATTTCCTGGAAGTGGAGTCATTAAAAGAAGAGACACAGTTGTGAGCAGGCTGCTTTTACTTTTCAGAAGCAACTAACAAAGAGACAAAAGTTGCGTCAGAAGCCACCTACTTGCTCTTGGCTGATCTCCAAAAGCTAAACAGGGACTGTGGCTGGTTAGTACATGAGTATGAATCTGACACAACATTCCATTTTTATAGTCTAGACTGGGAATCGAAACTATTTCTAGAAGAAGGATGTGTCCAAAAACTACATAGATGTGATTGTGAAGTCAGCAGTTGAATTTGCGTCAAACATGAGTTTAATTTTTTTTAAGTACTACTTACTTTTAAATAGTAACAAAAATACTGAATTGCGAGAACAGCTAGTTTAGCTCTCAGCTTGTTGAAGCTTTATGTTGAACTTAAAATAAAGGCAACATTTAAAAAGTTGAAAACTTTCAGATTTCCATGTAGAGGTGTTTCATCAGCAACAATCTCTTTCCTGATTTTAGGATTATATCTTTCAAACCAGAAGCTCTATTTCAGAAGCCTTCAGTTTTATGAAAAAGTGCATTTGTGATCAAGAGAAATTGGTGCTAAGGATGATTGAGGAAGAATGGAAAGCGGTTCAACAAATAACAGACTCCACCGATAAGCAGCTCAATGGAAAAATTCACAACATTTTGGATTTTCAGAATAAATCTGAAGAAACGATGAAGGTAAATCGTTGCATTAATGCCACCATAAAGATCTATTTTATTTATTAATATATCCTATTTATATGGTCAGTCATCTTACAAAACAGTAAACATATTTAAAACATTGAAAGTCCTAGAACTATTTCTGAACAAACAAGAGTGGGTCTGGGGTGCTAAATGTGCTTTGGTGGACCTTCTAAATTCAAATCTTTATCGTCAGAGTGCAACATGTATACAATGATTGGCTGAACCTCTCTTTGTGAACCCCCCCTTCCAACACATACAAACAACGCGCAGTGAAAGACAAGGAGTCCCTAGTCCAGTGAATCCTACTAACAAACACCCAGTCCTATTACATCATGTGAACTTATTGCACGTTGCACAGGCCCCGCAAGTCAATCATACTATGTTGTTGTAATGTTATTTTTTAATTCAGAAGTCTGACAGCCCATGGATAAAAAACTGTTCCTCAGCCTGTTTGTGCGGCTGCCTATGCTTTTATATCTCCTACCCGGTGTTAGGAGAGTAAAGAAGGGCTGACCAGAGTGTGAGACGTTCCTGAGGATTTTCCTCACTCTTCTAAGACAACGGGCCCTAGCGATGTCATCTAGTGGTCTCAGGGGACAGCCCACGGTGTTTTGTGCTGTCCTCACCACCCTCTGTAAAGTCTTTCTGTCCGTGGCTGTCAAGCCAGCATACCACACCGTAATGTAATATGAGAGGATGCTTTCTACTCCTTCAGTAGAAGGAGGTCATCAATTGTTGTTCCACTTTGTTTTTTCTGAAGACCCATTGAGATTCCATTGCAGAATAGGTTGATTTCTAGTTACTGAATTTGATAATCATAAAAATATTATTTGGAAGGCATTTTCACTGCTATTAATGGACAGACATGTCATAATTTCAAACAACAGACACCTGTGTATATGGAAGTAGATGGTTATACTACAGTATTGCTTTGACTGCTCAGTATAGTATTCTAAGGCTGTTTTCCCCCTTCAATCCTACTCAGAGTTCTGAATATTCTGTACTACAGATCACAGACTATTACCACTGCTGCTGCTGCTCCTATTTTTTTTGCTGACCTGATTATATTTGTAACAAATACAATATTAAAATCTCCTTTTCTCCATGCTGTATTTCTACCTTTGTATATTAATATACTCTATGAAAACTGTTGTCGTTCAACAGATTAAAGCTAGTTATCTAAATAAATGCACTGGTACTCCTTGCTTACCATTGGTAATGGAGACTGGGAACTCCATTGCTGAGCAATGCAATTGTAAAGCTCAATATTATTGAACTGTACTGACTTAGGCCAATCCAGGCTGCCCCAACTCTGGTCAGTAAGGAGAATCCTATGTGGTCATTAGGCATGGTGTCATGTGATCACACTTGTGACCTCCTGCCGGCTTCCCCATTGACTTGTTGGAAGTCAGCAATGAAGGTTGCAAATGACAATTAAGTGATTGCAGGACATTGCAACATCCTAATGTGAGTGGTTGCCAAGGTCCAAATTGTGATCACGTATGATGGTATGTGAGAATGACCAGATAGATCAGGGGGGGGGGAGAGACACACACACACACAACCAGGTGAACTTGTTCTACTTTATTCTGAGGCTACTTTTAATACAGTAGCCCCCAGCCTTTTGGGCACCAGTGACCGGTTCCACAGAAAAAGGTTTTTCCGTGGACAGGAGGGTGTGTGGTTTTGCTTGCTGCCTCCATCCCACCAATGAGGCTTGGCTTGTTTGCACAGCTCAGTTGCTGGCATGCTGCAGACCGGTACTGGTTAACAGACATATTATTAGGGGTAGGTCTATAATAAAGCACACAGCAGTGATCAAGACCAGTTCTAAGTGTCACTAAATCCAACCGAGGGAGGTCTGGAATTGATACCCTACCTGTCAAAGATTTACAGCACTCATAACTTGCAAATTCAAGCAGCAGGTGTCAAGTTCAAGTAGTACTCCCAAACTGCAAAACTGCTCTCACTGGAGGAGTGCAACCCCATCTAAAACATGGTTAACTTGAAACTCAAACTTCAACCATTTCCTTGTCTATAGAGCCTCTATCTTCTCAGGAATTAATTTCACCCTCCACCCATCTGTTCTATTAGTTGGTTAGTTTAGTGGTTAAAGCATCAGGCTAGAAAGCAGGAGGCTGTGGTTTCTGTATTCAAAGTTAGTCTAGTGGTTAAAGCATCAGGCTAGAAACCAGGAGGCTGTGAGTTCTGGATTCAAAGTTGACGGGGTGACCTTGGATCAGTCACTCTCTCAGCCCACAATGTTGGATTCTGGTGACAAGCCAGTTGGTCAGTTCCTGTCACAATGGATCCTCACTTGATCCCAAAAAACCAAAAACCCAAACAAACAGATTCTGCACTTTCAGAGCAACACTGGGAAGGAAAAAATATCTTGTATTATTCAGATTCTAATTACAGAATTGATAGAAATGCCTACTGAAATGTTGCTGGTGCCTTGATTAATTCTTGATTTATTTTTACTTGTTAGAAAACATCAGGACAAGGAGCTCATATTGGCCATCCCATGCAGAAGATCAGCAATATGGTCAGTGCTGTTGAAGAGTTAAGGAGACAGCTGGAAGCATCCATTTTGAAGAATTTCCCAGTCCAGCCATCTCAAAGTTGGTGGAATTTTCATTGCCCTCTTACATTAAGAGTAAACATGTGCTGACTTATTACAAAGCTTTGAATATCACCAAGGAAATGAAACTACGGTGATCTGGCATGGTTATTCTAATCTGATGCTATACCTGAGAAAGATGGCTTGGTTGGATCAGATTTTACCATGACTGGTGTTCTGTGGCCACCAAATTCTCCTGGGTGGTGAATAAGTAAGGCATGATGGAAATAAAATCATAGGGCTGGGAGGGACCTTGGAGGTCTTCTAGACCAACCCCCTGCCCTTTTTACCATCATTCTTTGAAAATTTTTGAACATGCCACTGGCTTCTTGCTTTTGGTTATTTTGTTTCTTCCTCTGATTCTTTATATCCACGGCTATTGCCTTTTAGTTTTAACAGGCTTCATCCATGAATATCGTTAAAGTGTGCTCTTTGTTGGCACTTTTTCCAGTTTTGTCACTATGTTGAATTCATTGGCAATGTGGACATGGAATCACTTTGATAAGAGTTTTATTTCTCTTTGTGGCTGAGCTGATTATTACTGTAGGTACTAGAAACTTTATAAAGGAAAGGGTTTTGCAGTTTAGCAATAAATACTTCCTTCTATTATTACACGTAAGCTTTAAAAAAATTCTTTTAATATTTCAAGAAACATATCTATGCATTTCCCATAGGAAAATGTATTTAAATTTCAATTGGTCGGTGACAGGTCAGCACAGATTTGATCTGATTGCCAGCTGTGGAGTTTATACTCAACATATGGAGGCGCCGGCCTATACCTTATACTCAGTTTGGGGAATTTTAATGAGACAATATCATTGCATGATGCATTCTTTTGCTGAATGCTTTTCATATCTTATCCCAGCAATAGGGATTAGCAGCTGCCAATTCTAGAAGGGAATCTGTCTCCTTAAGCAACAGAAGCTATATCTCCAAAACTCTTTTTAGGTGGAATAAATAATGCTATTGAATCACAACTCCTCTCATTCCTTGTCATTGGCTGTGGATAATGGGTGTTGTTATTACGGAAACTGTGGACAGCCATAAGCTCCCCTCTCAATTTGAATTGACAACATATAGATGGGCCCATTTCCTGTGAAAATGACCTTTCTCTGAAATGAAGTGCTGATCAAAGTGGTATGGGAACCTCCTAAAATGAATCCGGAAGATGGCCTTCTTAGGCTGAGGTTGAGGCTGAGACATAAGCAGCTATTTGTGTTCTGCCAGGGCAATTTCTAGTCTCCGGGACTAAGAGCCTGGATTTCTTTTTGCTGTAGAGTCTTCTCCAGGAACCAACAACAGAATCAGAATTTATTTTCCCATGTGTGTCAGGACACACAAGGAATTTGTCTTCAGTGAACATGCCACATACATACATACATACATACATACATACATACATACATACATACATACATACATGAAGCTGCAACTGGCGGAGCAGAAATGTTCCTTTCCAGTAATTCTTGTAGGTAGTTTATTAACTTTAATTCATTTTGGGGAGGGCATACTCATTATTTCACTAGGAAACCATTTCCATTTCCACATTCCACTCCCTATCCATGTTGTTCTGACATTCAGACATTCCTGATTTGATTGAGCAAAACAAAAACACTTTAGCTCTTTTTTTTAAAGTACACATTGTTATAAATTGAAGCACAAACTTGTGTAGCTTGCACACTAAGTAGCTCAAATCATGATTACAGGAATAATTAATATACAGAAATAAATATACTTAGATTAAGTATTGTTATGGAATAAAATAATAATAAGAATATTCTTAATCACTTAACTTGTCTGGTTATCTCCTGATTGTTACATGGTTTTATAAGAGAGGGAATTAGAATTAGAATTTATTCGTAAAGTACGTGTGGACACACAAGGAATTTGCCTTCAGTGTACATGCTCTATAGGTCTTCAGAGGTCTCCAACTTTGGTCCCTTTAAGGCTTGTGGACTTCAACTCCCAGCATCGCATAGCATAGCTGGTTGAGG
>JANHFO010003662.1:331781-355940 GCA_032468095.1 Pareas carinatus
ATCCCCTGAAAATAAGACCTAGCGCAACTTTGGGTGCAAAAATTAATATAAGACAGTGTCTTATTTTTGGGGAAACACGATAGTTAGTCTATTCATGTTTCACTATATTTTTGAAGCCCTTAATAGAAATATAAATACTCCAAAAGCATAAACTTAGAATCTAATATGAGTAATTGCTTCTAAAAGTTTGTATTTTATTTTCTTTTTTTACTAGACTCACAAACGAAGTTTAACATGTACAAGTTGATCAGCACTTTAATCACTAGAATATATCGCTATTTCTGTTCATAGTTGATATTATGAATAAATGAGAAAGTTTCTCACAATAAAGCAATATATTTTCAGTAATTAGCATGTAAGATTTTATTGCCATAATTGCCGTTAGGCTAAAATATGCTAATTTATGAAACTGACTACTATGATAAATGACTTGGTAAAAACCATTGAGTGTTTGAGAATGGAATGGAGAGCAATAAAAGTTCCATTGTTATCCATTATGGTCTATGAAAAAAAAATCAATGAGAAGGAATATAGTGTTCTAGCTGTGTCATTTCATATCAAACCTTATTAGTCATGGTATTCATTGATTAGAAAGTTGTGTAACAGAGATATATGGAATTGTTAGAAATAACAATTTATGTAGCAGTCATGAAATGACTTTGGAACAAACTGGATCTTTTATGGTAAGAAATGTGCAATATTAAATTTCCTTAATAGAGACTGGTAAAAATCAAATAAGGTAGCAAATGATAAAAACTTGTTTTACTTAACTGGGTTTGTAGTTTTCTGCTTAAGGAGGTTATCATAGGTAATTGCTCAATTTCTGCTATTACGGGTTACAAGCGTTGCACTTTATGTAATAATTGAGTATTTAAGTAACATTTTTGCTTTTCATACACCAAGGTTCCTCCACGAGCTGAAGAAATCACTATCCCAGCTGATGTTACCCCAGAAAGAGTGCCAACCCATATAGTAGATTATTCAGGTAATGCCTTTGATTTTATAAATTAAAAATGAGACATACGCTATGACTTGCCTGCACTGAGAATGGAGATATCAAAGAACAATTCACTAGCTGTAGAAAGGAAGAATATAGGCAGTAGCATATAGAGCTCCAAGGTTAATGTATCAAAAACCTCTCTCTTCCACTCAACTAACAGTGTTTCTCTGTCTTCATAGCTTATCCATCTGATAACCAGGATTTTAAAAAATCAGTCTTTGCTCCATTCTTAGTCCCACAGATGCATCAACAATACTTTAGTCCTTTATAAAATAATGAATTGGGTTATAAGGTCTACTTCTCTTAAATGGAGCAATTTCCTCCGACATTTTCTCAGTACGAACCATTATTCTCCACTTGCTAAATGTCATGAAGCAGATGAGATGGGGATATTTTTTTTAGATAGGAAGATAATGGAGAAGATGCATGGTGGCAGCTGGATTATGAAATAAATATAAAATGGCCAGGGGCCAGTCTGTCATCTGTTTATAGCTATAAAGCACTAGGTATTTAGGGTCCTAATTTAGGTAATTTAGATTCCACCCAATGTAAAGCACACCTAGAATTGCCTATTATAATAATTGCATCCATATTATTAAAAGTGGTGCTTCATACATTTTGTTGAATATTGATATTCTCTGCTTTTTAGTTTGGAGAAACATCCAGATTAATATCAATATTAGGATACCACTCATGAAGACAAATCCTGACTTGTTTCTTTAACCTTACATATGTGCATTGCCATACAATGTACCAGTGCACTTCAGGATTTTTCTTGAAAACTGAGATACTGGCTTGAAAATTGGAAAGTATACAGGTTGTCCTTGACTTAACAACCATTTGTTTAGTGGCCATTTGAAGTTACAATGGCACTGAAAAAAGTGATTTATGACTGGATTTCATACTTATGGCTGTTGCAGTATCCTCATGGTCTCGTGATCAAAATTCAGGCGTTTGGCAACTAGCATGTATTTATAGCAATAGCAGTTAGACTTATATACCGCTTCACAGAGCTTTATAGCCCTCTCTAAGCGGTTTACAGAAATCAGCTTATTCCCCCCAACAATCTGGGTCCTCATTTGACTGACCTCAGAAGGATGGAAGGCTGAGTCAACCGTGAGCTAGTGGGACTCGAACTGCTGATATTACTGGCAGCCGACTGTTAACAGAAGTAGAATGCAGTACTGCACTCTAACCACTGCGCCACTACAGTTCCTTATGACAGTTGCACTGTCCTGGAGTCATGTGATCACCATTTGTAACTATCCCAGCTGGCTTCCGACAAGGAAAGTCCATGAGAAAAACTGGAAAAGTCAATAGGGGAAGCACTACTTTACCAAGCATCACTTTCTTAGAGGTGACCTTGTATTTTTTTCTATTGAACTCATAAGATTTAGTAAACATGGAAAGTTCCCATTTGTCAAATTATTTTTAAGATTAGAGGCAAAAAAATAACTTGGTGAAAACTCTTTCCTTATCCTCCCTCTCATAATTTTTTGTTGTAACATTTTGTTAGAAACCTTTGTTTTACAGAGCTCGATTTAACAGATTTTACATTTAGCACACAACATTTTAATCCAGACTTCTCAATTTAGCAGACAGTCTAACCTCATTTAGTAGACAAGTCCCCTAGATCTGAATTCAGTGCAGACACAATTTACCTTATTATATAATTTTGCTTGTTATGTTACATTGTGTTACGTTATGTTAGTGGTACACATTGAAATATAATGGACATTCACATTTAACAGATGCTACCTCCTTCTCAAGGTTTTACTGTATTCCCCATTCTTTTTTAATTGTTATTATTTCCCGATTTATCTAACTACTTGGGAGACTGGAAGATAAATAACTGATCAAGGACCATCTTATGTTGCACAATCAAAAGAATAACTTATGGCTTTATTTTTTCAATACATTAAAACTGCATGTTAAAATGATCTTTGTTTTCTCTGGCTCTGGAATGCTAGCATTTGTGTAGTCAAAATGAGCTCAGCCAAAGATAAGGACTTCCTTCCTGACTTTTAATAAGTTGATAGTAGAAAGTACAAATGAAATAGCAGATTGCATGGCTTGGGCATGTGCTTGGTAACATAAGCCTAGAATAGTATGTAGAAATTTATTTATTTTATATCCCAACTTGTATGCAAATGCTTAGGGCAATGTGTAATGGAGCATCTTGAAAATCAGTTGTTAACAATGAATATAGCATTCCATACTGCAATATTTTATTGCAGATTTCATGTGATTTTAATCGATGACAACATTTCTGTGGGTTTATGCATGTTCAGAGCTATTTTCAAAAGCAATTGCCAAGTTAATGACCAGTGTTACAAATTGCTTTGCAGTTCTGGGAAGCATTTACATACAGTGAATACAGTGAACTGTAACCTGTAGAATTAGTTTTTGAGGCAAATGAGAGTGCCAAAGTTGCTTAAAAAATTAAAATACTTTGATGCTATAGTGAACAAATATGTTCTGTTGTATTCTTGTTTTACTTCTTTGTAAAAACTGCAAAGTGCAAAATAAAAATGAGTTTGCGCCTTTTCAACCAAAAGCCTGATTAAGACTGGGAAACATTTTGTCTCTTACTATTTATGTGTACTTTGATCATTTAGATCAATAGTAATTGTATCATTCTGTTCCATGCAGAAGCTGAGCAAAGTGATGAACAGCTCCATCATGAAATATCACAAGTGAGTAGAATGTGTCTTCTGCCCTGAAATAGTTGTGTTTTACCTGTTTTGTGTAACTTGGTTCCCAGATGAATTTCTTGCCACAAGAAAAGCCAGAATCACTCTGATTATTATGAAATTATTGTGTGGTAAAAAGTACCCCCTCTCCGTACACATGTGAGCTGCGTTCTCTACCAAATCTACCCAGTGCTCGCCTCACCCACTCCTATATGTGAAATACTTAAAGTACCCTTGTAGTGAAATATTCACAGCAGGCTTGATTGACCCTGAGTGGTGACAGAAAAATCAGACAGGAACCAGAGGCCCAGTAAACCAAATGGTTTATATTTACCTTATCTCAACTTTAGTATAGCTGAAGTCTATACTAGTCAGGATAACTAATAGGAAGGCCATCCAGATGGGATTTTCAAAAGCATTCCAGTATCATGCTGTAATTTATACTGGGTCTGCCTTTTTCTTTGACTTGTCTTTGAAATATAAGAGGTCAAAGATACATAAGCTCTGATTCTGTTTTTGCCCAAGGTTACTCCGTAAGCTGTCAATGCTTTGCTGAGAGCCCAGTGTACATAGGTTTTTTTTGTGTTTGCATGCTTAATGCATTTGTGTTGTATCTTCAGAGTGATTGGGTTGCCTTAAGGGAGCCAGGTTTTCAGCACCTGGCAAATCATCATTTAAAATACATAATTTATCTCAGTACTAATGTAGGAATGAGGAAAGCCTGTACAATGATGATTTTATCCTCAGGCCATAAAGCATCCTCACTCACCATTCTTCCCATTAGACTGTCAGTCAAAATGTCTTAACTGGAATGGATGTTTAGTAAAATATATTCTTGCAGCTGTGTCAAGAACAGTCCCCAGTTTTCAAAGTCCTAGATGTTAAATTGGTGGGGGAGAAAAATAAGCAAAAACATTTTCTATGAATTTATTTATAAATTTTACATAGCCATTGATTTTAAATACCTAACCTTGGGTTTCTAACAACAATTCTGAAAAAATATACAATAAAACCTCAAAATACAAATACAAACTAAAAAATCGCCATAGGCAGGCATCTGAACAAACTCAGAGTGCAGCTATATATCTACAATACGCTCAACTAACATCCCAGTGACTGAGGGAAGAACCAGGTCCTCATGGCCTTTCAGAACACCTGGACTGTTGGGACATTCCTGGTCTTGGAGACGTTATTATATATGACAGATACTACAACAGAATAGGCATGTCTCCTAGGTCCCATCAGATGACATTTAATAGATGGAACCTGGAGCATGTCTACTTTATCAGATCTGGTGGGAAAACTGAAACCTTTGGGGAGGGCCAGTTCCACAGGACATTTAATCCTGTGGCATGCAATGCTTTGAAGGCAACAAACCACACCAAATTATATCCAGAACCGTACTGTGACCTAGTGTAGCACCCACAATAGCAGGATAGCCCAGATATAGTACAAACTGCATCCAATGCACTCAGAATTGGGGTATGCTGCTACATATGGATCAGTTGAAGCTTCTGGTCATTTTTCAAGGATATCACTATAGAATATATTGCAGTAATCCAATTGGGAAGTGACTACGGTATGAGCGATCACAGGCAGCCTTTCCTGGACTAGAAAGATGATTTAAAAATAAATAAATGGCTCTTTGTCTTGATTTGATGAATAATGAGCAGAGTTTCTCTTATGGATTGAAATTTTCCAACCTAACCTCTGAACACTCATCCAATGGAACAACAAGAAAAAAAGAAAATTATAGGTAAAAAATGGGGAAGAATTGTCCTTTCCACATGCAGAAGACTTTCTGTTGAAATAATAGACGTTAGATGTTGAAACTTTTACTGATAAATTTTGGTGGGAAAGTCAGTGAGTTTGTTTGTAAGGATAGTTCTCTTTGAAGCATATGATTCCATAACCTTGAAAATCCATTTATGATTTTTCTAATGTGTGATTCACCAAACTAAGATTTAAGTTTACAATCTTTAAAAATAGATATATGTATTTGTATTTGTATTCTTTAGGCCCTTAATACAAAACCTACAAGCAAATTGCTGTTTCGCAATTTTCATATCTCATGTTTATTGAATATCGGAAGAAACTATAAAGTGGCCTTTCATAATGTCTTTTAAGATATTTGCTAGGAAAACCTTACAGTTATAAACCATTTGTTTCTTCTTTGTCCCAGGCAAATGTAATTTGCATAGTATATGCAGTTAACAACAAGAATTCAATTGATAAGGTATGGGGAAAGCACTTTTTATTTTGTCTAGATATTAATATAGCATACTTCTCGACCTTGAATGTGTTTGTTTTCAGGTGTTAAGATTGCCTTTTTGAAAGATGTGATGAATTTGTCTTTCCTTAATTTTCTAAATGAATCCTTTCTTAGTTAGTCCTAAAAGGTGCAGCAGAATTGCTTTGTTTTCTTGATAGACAAAATGTGGCCCTTTCAATTATAATCACCTAATGAAAGGGCATAGTTTGCTCTTTAAAGATGAGAAAACTAGGGATCTCATCTTTAAAAGAATTCCAACAAAAGTTTAAATGCCATGGAATACAGTTTTTTTAGTTTGAGTAGAACAGAATATATGCAGCTTATGATTGAATTGTAGAGCCCTTGCTGCTCTCTGAGTTTGGTTATTTATTTTCAGACGTTTTATTACCCTATTAGGTAGCATCATCAATGCCAGTGTGAGATTTGCTCCATGTTTACACACAGTAGCTTGTTCTGTCAGTGTTGATGGTGATATATTTCCTTGATTAGGCATTATTTTCTGCTTGATTGAGTGTTGATTAATCCCGGCTTATCTGGATATTGGCTGCTAGGGAGTAATATGTCTTGGTTTTTTGGTCTTCTTAACTTTTTGTTGTCTCTTTTAAATGGTGTGTAAATGGGCTGGTCATATAGCAAGAAGAACTGACAGCAGGTGAACCAAGGAAGTCATGGATTGGCTCCCACTGGATAAAAAGCATCCACGAAAAAGACCTGAAACAAGATGGATCGACGACATCAGCGAGTATTGTGGGCCCAATTGGCAAAAGAAAGCTCAGGACCATATTGGCTGGAAACATGCAGAAGAGATCTTCATCCTGCAGTGAATAGACAATGACTAGAATGATGATGTGTATATTAATGGCCGATTGTCTGAATTCCCTAGCATTTTTGAATTCGACTTCACCCCAAGCAAACCAGAGAGGCAAGCAGAAAACAATCAAGGAACTACCAAGGAGAAAGCCACATTTCCCCACCACCACTGGCAGAGCAAGCTAATGTATATAAACAGGGAGCAAATCCCACACTCACTGGCACTGATGATGTTGCCTAATTGGGTAATAAAACATCTGCAGCAAACACCCAAGTTTAGACAGCACCAAGAACTCCACAGTGGTTTTAATTTTTTTGATGCAATCTTGCGATATTTCTTCTGGAATAACTTATCTGTATTATTAGTGTTGATACATTAATATTTAGATATGGAAAGAAAAAGTAATTTTAATTCAGTGGGTGTTAGATGAAGTAATTGTATTAGAACCTGACAAAGATCCAATTGTTTAGAAAGTTTTGCTCATTTGGGGTATGGGATGAGGGAAAATTGTTTGTGGCTATTAGTGGATATCTATGAGGAAAATGTGCAGTTCCTACATAGCAGACTATGTATTTTCTTTGGACACAGTTATGCTGAATGGAGTTTTTGTTCTATTTTTACCCCTACATTTGACGCAGGAATTTATCATTTCACAATTATCAGTGGAAGAAAGCAAACTTAATTTTTGTATATCTGCCATAATGATTACCTTGTATTACCTATTGGTTCATACCTTTGCACTCTCACTCTTCTTCAAATGTATTTGAAACATTCAGAAAACTAACAGATAGATAGAAAAATGTAGTGGAATGAATAACAAAGCCTAATTGTTTAAAATGAATATTGATTTATTGCTTTAGGTAACAAGTCGATGGATCCCTCTCATCAATGAAAGAACAGACAAAGACAGCAGGTGCACATTAAGATCTTTTTAAGCTCAAATGGTGAAATATTAATATCATTGAGACTTCAATTATAATTACATTTTAGAGGAAGATTATTGAGAAACTCAAGGAATATTTCCAGAGCTTTTCATTTGCTTGCTTGCTGTTGCACTGTTGGAAAGTGCTTGGATTTCTGGAACTGAAGTTTTAAAAATAATTGTATTTATTTATATGTTAGATTTATATCTAGCTTTTCATTCAGGAGTTCGAAGTTGTGTTCCTAGCATGCTTCTTAATTTTCTTCATAAGCCTATGAAATTGATAGGACTCAGAAGGAATGACCCAGAGTTATCCAGTTAGCTTTCATGGCTGTTGGAGGACTTTAATTTAGCTCTCCAGTTTAGTCCAACATCACTAATAATCATTATGTTCTACTGTCTGTGATAGTTTAGACATGGTTTGAAAACAGTAAGTGAATTTGAATAATTCAGTGAATACATGTAAAGTGTCTAATCTAGCCGGTAATCGTTTAATTTTTAATTTGTTTATAATATAAAATACAAAAAGCAAATAGTACACAAAAATAAGGGAGGGAAAAGGGAAGGGGGAAAAGGGGAGAAAAGAAAGAAAACATTGACTTCCGACTCCCTCCGGTGCAGTAGAATAAGGCAATAACATCAAACCTCAACTTTTTACTTTCACTTAATAGTATAGACTAGCCATTTCTGTAACAACAATCTATCAAATCGAGCTGGTAATCTTAACTACTAGATGCTTAACTTGCATTTGAAACAACTGAAATGCTGTGTGGCATTCTTTTATATAAGGTATTTGCATTCATGGACATGCCCTAGCCCTGCAGGAAAGTCAGAACGTGTTACTCTTATCGAACTGTGATTATCACGTAAGGGAAAACCACTTCTCAGATTTTAATGAACATATTTGTTGTGCATATTTAACATATTTTTATCCTACCTATGTTTATTAGAATGTATCCCCTGCTGTAGTAGTGAAAGATCACACGTAGCCTTGAAATCAGTGATGTGACTGATTTGTTAGTTAAAACTATTGTTGTTTTATAGCAAAAAAAAAAGAATCAGAATTTTTGATTTTTATTTCTTTATTGGCCACACTCATCTTACCAACTCAGAGTGTCTTACAATAGTAAAAGGATAAAACTACACATGGTAGATTTTAGAGATGCTCCCATCGTTTCAGAAATTATCTTCGCTTACTATAATATTGGGACCAGAATTTGAATACAATTTGAACAGCAATTTCTTGCTGCATGTTTATGAGCTATCTCATGTTGATTTTATTTTTCAGTGTGAGAACATCTTTTTTTTTTTCCAGGCTTCCACTTATATTGGTTGGAAACAAGTCAGATCTGGTTGAGTACAGTAGCATGGAAACCATCCTTCCCATCATGAACCAGTACACAGAGATTGAAACTTGTGTAGAGGTACTGTAAAATGTGTTTGTGGGTATTCATATTTAATGGAGATCGGAATTCTAGTTTTAAATAGATCTAGGGCTGCAGTAGTTGAGGGAAGCACCTGCTGTACCAGCTGGGGGAATTCGGACTGTTGAAAGGTTGTACCTCTTCTGTCCTAGAAAATACCAAAAGAAAAGCTTGACTTCAGCTATTGATCAGAAAAAGGGGCAGAAACATGGAGCTCCCTTTTCCCAGAATGAGTACTGCTTTGGCTGGTAGTTTTTTTCATGGACTATTGAATTATGGAGGACATTCTGTTTTCTGTCATTTGCTGTACAAATGAGGAGTTGGGTCACCATTAGCTTTTTATCAGTAGCAGCAAGAAAAGAAATCTGAGAGGTTTTTTTTTTAAAAAAAATACAAGTTGCTTTCAGATGAGTATTTATTTGGAAATTAGATTGAAATACAATTAAAGGAAATAGTAATGTAACTGTTTTTATTGCCCAGGTGTTCTAAAATCATTTTTCATTTTAATTTCAAGGATTTACATCTAAAAATAAAGTTGAAACATATAAAACTAAAACTGCTGCATATGGTACAATGAGGTCAAGATAACAGTAGGTGTGAGAACTAAAATTGTAAACACTATATGAGATTTAAAAAATTACATGATTTAATATTTGTACAAAAAAAATCTCTTCCATCATAGTGCTATTCTTTAAACAGAATATGCAAATGCTTGGATGAATAGACTTTCAATCTAATAGCTATATATTAAGCCTTTTTCTTCCATATTGTGGTAAAGGTTTCAACCCTGTTCTCAATATTTTTTTCTAGTGCTCAGCAAAGAATTTGAAGAACATATCTGAATTGTTTTATTATGCACAGAAAGCAGTTTTACACCCTACAGGGCCCCTCTATTGTCCAGAGGAAAAAGAGGTATATTGATACTTTTCTGCTATAAAATCCATCTCTGTCACTAACTCCCAGTCTTAAAAAGCTAAAAGAGATACTCAAAATATTCTTTAGTGATCTTTCTAGCATCTGGTTCTCAGTGTTTTGCCATTTCCTACTTTATTATCTGCAGTGTGTTTGAAGGATAAGATCCAAGGTGGAAACTTGAGTGTTATTTAAGGTAGAGAGATATAGTGGTTGGAATCGGATAAACCATTTTAAGAAGGTAGAAATATCTTCACCCTTCCATTCTTCTGGTCCTTCTCCAAGTCAGAAGGTTCAGAATTGTTGTGCCTTCTATCTTCCTATTTTTAGAGATTTCTTCTAGTTTCAGGTAGTCTTCTTTCCCAAGCAGACCAAGATATTATTGAAAATTACAAACTGATATTCTACAAGCCTTCATTATGATGTTGAACCTCTCTTCTTTACTGTTCCTAAGGATTGCATAACAAGTCATTCTTTTGATCAGTTATGTGTTTCCTGAAAATTAAGCATAAGCACAATAAGCAATAAGCAATCCACTTTATAGAGTTTAATCTTAAGAGTGCATCCCTGCCACTTCATGAATGAAAGATCACATAAGATAGATAATTTCGTGATAATTCTTGATTAGTTCTCTTTGGTCTTATCTAACAGTACTGTCAAAATACTGATTATTCCCCAAGATAGGGAGAAGATCCAAACAATTGACACAGTAACAAAGTTGGTGCATCATATTGAGCCGTTATGTATTTGATGCTGGTTTAGCACTATGTACATACTTAGCTAATTGCAATTTATTGAACCATGATTTAGCATGTTGACAAAGATTTCTGTGTCTCCTTTTTGCAAAAGCTAACTTAACATCCTGGTTTTCAACTAAATGGCAATAATGAATTAACAGGGTTAATGCCTTTTATTGTAATAGAGAAAAAATTATGACAAGCTTGAGCATGTTAGAAGCTTTATTGTCTACTCAACAAAGAGATTTGCTAGCACTTGTGATCACACAGTAGCAGTGTGAGTTCCCTTTCCGAGTGGCGATGATATAGAGACTCCTTGAGAAGGGAGAAGTGGAAAACATCCAATATTCCAGCTTGACTACTTTACAAATAATTGTGGATAAAAACTTGAAGAATCTATTATGACCTGGAATCCACATTGATTACAGATACAGTATTGTAATGGATGGTCCTACAATTTCACTTTTTTCCTGTAAATGTAGATACTTTTCAGCTTGTGCAGCCTAAGTACACTGGCAAACTATTTGGAAGAATGAGGCCTGTAGCCGGCTCACTGGATATTTGCCTGTTCTGAAATCATCTTAGGAACCATAGGATGCCTGTAGTTAAAATGAAGCAGTGAGTAAGAAGATCCTGCCAGAAGAGTTGATGAAGCTTGCACACTTCAATAATAATCATTTCAATCATTATCAGTCTTAGGTCATCATTTCTGGAGCGATAAATTCCAGGTGATTCTGGACCTAATTGAGTCAGATTCCATTCTTTCAGATTTTTGGTCTTATTTTGAACAAAATGGTTGCTGCAATTTGACGTACAGCAGTTTATCAGGAACATATGCCTATTGGTCTGTTTTTGTTTTTGTTTTACTTTTTTGTAACCTTGGTTCCATCAGTGTTCTGCTCAAATCCTTCCTGAGTTTGCCGTTTTATATTGGTTTTGTATTTTGGGGGCTAACACCCATTTTTGTTTGCTGAAATTAGTACTCGGAAACAGTGAAAAATTAAATGTTGGCTGACAAGTTAAGATCAGGAGGGTTCAGTTTGTTTATGTCTAAGCTTCATTTGGATTTAAATGTTTGACTTCAAAAGATATGTAGAAGGAATCATATTATGATTTGAGAATGCTCCAGAATCCAGTTCTGCTGTAACAACGATGGCTAAGAGTAGTTTTCACCATCTGATATTGATTAAAAAAAGAAGGGGGATAAAGGAATTCCTGTGGATTTTACTTCGCTAGTCATTGCACCTATAGGAGGCGATGCTCTTTGTTTCAAGGCCCATTTAGCTCGTACTGTCCAAAGACATTTCCGCAGTCATATGGCCAGCATGATATCACAGAGTACTGTTGCCTTAACACTGAAGTGGTACCTATTTATCTACTCGCATCTGCAGGCTTTTGAACTGCTAGGTTGGCAGGAGATGTGGCAAGGACAGGAGCTCACCCCGTTCCATGGTGCTCAGGTCTTGAACCTGGGCTGCTGGTTTTTCAGCCGACAGCCCCAGCTTCTTAACCACTGAGCCACTCTGCCGCCAATGTTGATAAAGCAATTAATAGGATGTCATTAGGATATATGTCGGCATAGTTTAGTATAGTTTTTCTCAACCTGTGCTCCATGAACCTGGGAAGGGGGGGGACAATGTCATCACAGGGGTC
The DNA here is from genome assembly GCA_032468095.1 of Pareas carinatus. NCBI lineage: Eukaryota > Metazoa > Chordata > Lepidosauria > Squamata > Pareidae > Pareas > Pareas carinatus. Next base: position 344,206 of record JANHFO010003662.1, read on the forward strand.
CACGAAGACTTGAAGAAATGTTATGATTTAAATCTTGAGTTAAAGTCTTGGGAGTCCATAGCCACAAAAAGTATTTAAAGGGGGATCCATGGTGAAGAAAAAGTTGAGAAGCATTGGTTTAGAACAAACTAAGTTGGCTATTAATAGCACACTGTAGATGCAGCTGTTTTATAAAGACTGTTTGGAAACTTCAGGGTTTTTGAGGGCTCTAATTGGAGCCCGCCTTTGGAATTTATAACATTAATATTGTTTGTATCAGTTGAATTACTTTCACACTGGCTTTTTAGCCCATTTCAGAATATTTTTAAAACCTTCACTGCATTGCTATGTGAGTTTCCTTCCCTCACGAGTCTATCATCATCATCATCATCATCATATACCGCTTAACAGTGCTTTACAGCCCTCTCTAAGCGGTTTACACAGTCAGCCTATAGCCCCCAACAATCTGGGCCCTCATTTTATTGATCTCGGAAGGATGGAGGGCTGAGTCAAATTTGAGCCAGTGAGAATCGAACTGCTGAACTTGATGGCTAATGGCAGATGTCAGGCAGCAGAAATAGCCTGCAGTGCTACTTTTAACCATTGCACTATTGTGGTTCCTTATAATTATTGTGCTCTGATGCAGAGAATTTGCATTCCTTCAAAGAATCAAAAGTGTGGGGTATTCTGACAATTGCATCCAGGCTCTTAAAATCCACTTCCCATTTAAGGATCAAGAATTATCTGATTTAACGAGCATTTAGGGCTCCGGCATTTTTTCATTCCATTGTGCTTTTATTTTCATGTTATTTTTCTCTTTGGCAGGTTTTTTTTTCCTTCTGTTTTCTTTTCTTTTTTCTTTTTCTATTTTAGAAGGAACCATTTTAGGTCATTTTAAATTAATAAAAGTTATACAAATGTCAAAGCAAACTGTACATTTGTCAAACCTATGTAAATATTTATTAATTTGACACTCTATTTATTAATTTGGCCACAGAGTGAGCCTGTATAATTTGACAGCTTAATGAATTCTTTTCTGTCTATGTCGACTGTGAATTAAGAATAATCTGAAATGAAATAAATTGATTAATTTGATACTTAATGCTTAATAGATTTCTCTCTCATAATGGTTATATCTTGTGTTGCGATACTTTGAGTTTGCGGACTAAGAAATGAATTAATATTGATTCTGATGCTTTGAAGACTCAATGGATGAAATGGAGCTCTCATAGTTAGCCTTTAGTTAAGAAATATGATTCGCAAAAGAGGCTGAATTCAGGTACCTTATTCCTGCATGCCAAATTGTGAGTGACATTATAAGGCCAGTTTGGAAAAACCTCCAAACAAAAAATAATCAAAACCATCTTAAACTAAATGTAACCTAGAAAATGACACTTTTGAATTTTATTTCAGGATAGGTAAAATATTACAGTGCTTCACAGGGGTAGACCCATTTCAGAAATGAATCCCAAAGCCTCACATTATCTAACTGTTACAAGTGAAAACTGAACTAACCGTTATTCTTGTTGAAACTTATTTTTATTGTACCTGCATACTTCCCTTTCTTTCTACTCACACAACTTTTTGTGAATCTGGATTGGAACTTGGTCAGCCACCCAATACTTTGGAACACCATTAACCAGTTCTTTTCTGTGTTAGTCTGTATTGTGACCTTGTTAGTTAATTCAGTGCATGAGCAGCTTGAATTCATAAGTGATCCATCCAGGAAAATTAATACCATCCCTGACCCCAGATTGGACTATAAGATCCTTTGCATTTGCATGGATATCTCTTATCAAATTTTATGCCAGATTTGGATCCTAAGATATCCAAGCTATTTAATTTAATCATAGGTTTCATTGTCCCTGGTATGACCAGAATACAAGTTTTATCCCTTTTATGTTCTAGGAGTTAAGATTAAGGATCAGATCAGGTTTGCTTTTTTCTCTCTCTTAAAACTTCTTGGTAGATTATATAATATTATTTTACCACATGAAGCTCAGCAGATCTGTCTGCAATCGTGGAAACATTTGTCAATACTTCAGAAAAATAATTTAGGAGGACTGATCTACAACATATAAATAAAAGTGTCTATGAGTCTTTTGAAAGAGATAGGAAGGTAGCATGTGTGAGAATATATAGTTAGATTTTTTTGGTTGCTTGTGTCTTATGAAAACTGTACAGTTTTTAGATTGAAGCAAAATATGGCAGTGAAATAAAATGCAGTAATCCCCATTCCTTGATTCACCTAAATTCATAGATGAAACCTGCCTGTATAAAAGCCTTAACTCGGATCTTCCGAATTTCTGATCAAGATAATGATGGCACCCTGAATGATGCAGAACTCAACTTCTTTCAGGTATTAATTCCTCCATTTTCTGCTGTGTTTCATCCTGAATTTTGCATTAAATCTCAAGAGAAACACCCCAGTTGAGCTCATTGCTGATATTTTAATGTCTAAAATAAGTCCCAGTTAAGATTGTCAGCCAGACGGATGCATTTAGTACCATATTTACCCCAAAATAAGATCTAACCGGAAAATAAGTCCTAATATATCTTTTGGAGCAAAAATTAGTATAAGACTCAGTCTTATTTTCAGGGAAACACTATAGTAGCTTACTCTGCTACTTGTATGAAACTGAGAGTCTACCATGAATCCTTATGGATGAATTTTGATCTCAAATATTTCTACTCTCTTTAGAGAATTTGCTTTAACACACCATTGGCATCTCAAGCATTGGAAGATGTAAAGAATGTAGTAAGGAAAAATCTAAGTGATGGAGTTGTAGACAATGGATTAACATTGAAGGGTGAGGAATACATACGTACTTTCTCATTACTATATGAAATATGGGAAGGGGATCTGCTGATAATCTGAAAAGTATAGCAAAAATGACTTGATCTCTGCCTATGAATTTGGAAGCCAACAACTGCATGAGTTTAAATATGTTGTGCCTATATTTTGGCCTTCCTGCATAGACTAATAGTTTGTGCATCAAATTGGTTAGTCCAAAAAGGCAGCTTAACTCATTTTATGTGTAAATTTCTTTGTCTGAAGTCAGAGTCCGTACGTTCTAGATACATTTTTGTTACGCTCGAAACAATTGGGTCTGTTGCTTTGTGTCTGGAGGTGGGCTGGAGGGGTAGTGGCAATTCTTCTTCTATGAGAGAGAGGGATGCTGGTATTTTCGCACTGAAAATATAATCTGGAATGTGCAGTTTTCCAGATTCAAAAGGAAAAAGGTGATGTGGAGAGTGTGCTTATGTCTGCAAGTCATACGTATTGGTATCTGTTAAAGGCATATTTTCTTGAGTTCACATGCAGATTCTTAAGGGACTATTGTAGAAATGATAGCTGGGCCCACATGGTGTGAATCACCTTTTCCCTAGAGAGCTGCTTAGCTCTCCTGATTGTGATCAGTCAGTTTTACAGGAGCACAATGCTTTCATAGCATTTGGTAGCATATTATTTAGAAGATACACTTGCATACTTGGAGCATCTTTGTTGCGTTTTCAATTCTAACCTCTCTCCCTGGCCTGTGTTCTAGATTGCCAATTATACAACTGTCTTTTCAGGCTTTCTTTTTCTTCACACACTATTCATCCAGCGAGGGAGGCATGAAACAACGTGGACAGTATTGCGGCGCTTTGGATATGATGTTGACCTAGAACTCACACCAGAGTATTTATTTCCCCTGTATGTATCAATCGATTTTTAAAATGTGGTTTAAATTTAATTGGTACTATCAATCTATAAAGTGTAAAATCTATGTTTCATGCAGAAAATTATGTCTTTCTAGAACATGAAGCTCTGTTGTCTTGACCAAGTAATATAATTCAGTGTTGTTTTCTATTACGGCCAACCAAATAATTTTTGGTTGTTTCTGCCCTATATAGCAACACATATAATGCCGAGTTCAAGACTATTGCACATAGTATGAAATTATTCCAGTCTGGCTCATTAAGAGGAAACCTTTAGTTAATTGGTGTCTAATTATTTTGAAATTGGTATGTGTTGATTAGAAAGTTACTGGGCAATTGTATTAGTTCTGGAGAATTGGAAGTAAATTTGAGGACCTACATAGCACTGAACTTTGAAAAAACCTTGATAGTAAAATCCTTGCAATATATGATCATTATATGCCTTTTAAGACATAAAACTCCTTGAACATGTTTAATTTTTGTCATTAAAACAAACTGAATTTCAAAGTGCTTGGATTTTTCTAGCTATATTCTGTATATGTAAGAACTCAGCATTATAGAATAAGCATCAAATGATGGGTGCTGGTTAGGATGTGGGACATATGGGTAGTTCTTAACTTACAACCATTTGTTTAGTGACTGTTCAAGGTTACAGTGGCACTGAAAAAAAGTTGCAACAGATTCTTGCACTTAACAACTATTACAACATTCCCAGTCATGGGATCAGAATTTGAGTGTTGACAATGAGCATGCATTTGCAACAGTTATAGTTTCCTGGGGTCATGTGATTGCCAATTATGGCCTTCCCAGCTGGCTTTCAACAAGCAAAGTCAGTGGGGAAAGCTGGATTCACGTAACAACTGTGATTTACTTAATGGCTGTGTGATTCACTTAACAACCATGCCAAAAAAGGTTGTAAAATTGGGTGTAACTCACTTAACCACTGTCGTAAGTTCAGGACTACTGGTGCTACATTCAGAATTTGAATATTGCACTTCTCAATAGTAACTCTTAGAGCAGAGGTCTCCAACTTTGGTTCCTTTAAGGCTTATGGACTTCATCTCCCAGAATTCCTCAGCCACCATAGCTGGCTGAGGAATTCTGGAAATTGAAGTCCACAAGCCTTAAAGGGACCAAGGTTAGAGACCTTTGTTTTAGAGAGCAGCTACAGAAAGAGTAGCTGTGCTCATGTCTTGCTTATGGGTTTCGTAGGATCATCTGATTAGTCATTGGAGATGGGGAATAGTGGGCTTGATAGGCCTCTGGTTTGTCTATGTATATATATATATTCAACATATGCTACCCATGTCACTTGGAAGTGACTCCAGGTGGCTTACAATCACTAAAAATGTTAAATGCATTAAATAATAGCATTAAATTAGTTTGAAATTGACAAATATGGGGAGAAAGAGAGCAAAATGCACAAGGGGAAGTGGGGGGAAATCTTACTTTAGTCCATTAACCACTTCCAGAATGACACGCCCGCAATTGCAGGACTCATCTGTTCTTTTTATGTTTGATAATCAATACTTCTTTTTCAAAGATAGTGCTTTCTCTTCAATCAGGTTAAAAATACCATCTGACTGCACGACAGAGTTAAACCATCATGCATACTTGTTCCTTCAAAGCATGTTTGATAAGCATGATTTGGTAAGCTTTTAAACTGATTTTGGAACTCTATTAAGATGAACACATGATTGATTGATTGATTTTTTTGTAGCCAGCCTCAGACTGAACATTATAAGCAATGTACAACAAAGCAAGCATTAAAAAAATTAAAAATAAAATATTAAAACTATTCAACACTCTCAAAATGAATGTCCATAAACAATTAAATAGAGTTGAAAGCATAGTAGTTTTAACTGCTTTATGAAATACCTGAAGAGACAGTGCTTCATCGGTGTCTGAGAATACTAGTGAATTCCAAACAATGGAGGCTTCCCATCTAGCCCCCAGCCGTTACTTCCTGAGTACATTTTTCAAACATTATCTTTGCTATTGAAGGCACTCAAAATGATTAACATATCTTAAATATTTAACTTGTTTTGTTGCTAGTGTACTTTAAGAATTTGCCAATCAAATGATTCTGTTACATAAAAATATGTGGTTTTGTGGGGTTCTTGGTTCTTTCTCAACCTGTTTTCTTGCAAACGTTTCAGTACTCAGTTAGGTAAAATCATCAGTGCTAGAAAGGAGTGGGTTTTGCTCTCTGTTTATATATCCTTCTCTTTCTCAGAAGTTCTTAAAGTCATCTGAGACATGACTAAATGAAGCATAGAAAGACAAACTATGTCAGTTGACTTACTAAATAAAGCTACCTGGCTATAAATCTAAATTTGTTTTCAGGACCGAGACTGTGCTTTGTCTCCTGAAGAACTCAAGGATTTGTTCAAAATCTTCCCTTACATGCCTTGGGGACCAGATGTCAACAGCACTGTTTGTACAAATGAAAGGGGTTGGATAACATATCAGGGATTTCTTTCTCAGTGGACGTAAGTGTAACAGAGATTTCCCACGACTTGTTTAGAAACAGCTATAATACAAAGTAAAAATGAACTGCTTTCAAAAGCAGTTTATGTGATTGGTACTATTTGATTTTTTCTTTTCATATGACTATTTCAAGTTGCAAGTTATAATATTATTGAAAACTCCTAGCACTCTAAGAACAAGTATGTTTGGAGGAAAAAATGAAGCCAAAATGTTCTTTCTCATATACTATGATTTAATCAGAAAGGAAGTACAGCAATCATATGATTGCAACCCAGTCAAGTTTCACAAGTTAATTCCGTGTTGAATTAAAATCTAATTGCTCTCTGAAATTTCCTCAAGACCTGCCTAATGAAGCTTGCTGTGCTTGTTTCACACAACAAGCAGGTTGCCCGAGAGAACTATTACTATGACTAGAAATAGACTATAGTGATCTTTCTTTATACTATCCATTCCGCTATCTTCCCTTTTTGATACATGGCATGCAAACTGATAAATGTATAACATTCCTTAACATTACAACATTTTAAGCTGTAATCCAATATTGTTTAACTATTTATGTGGTATGTGAGAAGCAGTATATAATGTAAGTACTGATACAAATATTACTAATTTTGCTTCCTGCTGCCTTCAATAGCTTAAAGATCTGTTTCAGGATGTTCCCAAATAGGAAAGGTGCGGATTCCAATGCATGACTGTTTTCCAATGCAAAGCAGTTCTGGATTTTACCAATAGATTTGTATTGCAAAGTGCCTTAAGGTAGGGGTCCCCCATCCCCAGCTTGTGGCCCACTACTGGGCTGTGGCTCATTCAAAACTGGGCCGTGCAGGTGGTGGGCAAGCACGCACAAGCACACAGCTCTACTTGTGTCAGTGGCGGGTGTTCGTGCGCAAAGCTCCATTTGTGCAGGCAGCAGGCATGCATGCCCGCTGCTTGTCCAAATGGAGCTGCACGCATTCACACGTGTGCATGCCAACTGCACTGAACCATTCTCTCTCCCACTCCACCAGCCTGCCAAACTAGAAAGGTTGAGGACCACTGCCTTAAGGCTACAGCAGATGTTGATAACTTGGAAAACATAGTTGTTTTCTCTTACAGGCTAACTACATACTTGGATGTACAGCGCTGCCTTGAGTATCTGGGCTATTTAGGATATTCAATATTGACTGAACAGGAATCCCAGGCATCAGCAATTACAGGTATTGACTTGCAGTCTTCCCAACTTATGTTGAGTAAAATTTGGATACTTGCAGGCTAAAGTAATTGAAGAATACTTTTTTTACAGTTAAGCATTGGGATTTTAGGGAACATATCTCACTAAGTGTCTGTTTTTGTTTTTGTTTTAAAGTAACCAGAGACAAAAAGATTGACCTTCAAAAGAGACAGACTCAGAGGAATGTGTTCAGATGTAATCTAATTGGATTGACCGGCTGTGGGAAAAGTGGAATTCTCCAAGCACTACTCGGAAGAAATCTCCTAGTAAGGCTCTTCTTTGGTTTTTCACTAAAGCAATGACCTTTGACACTTAAACCAGTGTTATAATTGGGACAGAATGGCCTGTTGATAGCACTTGGTCACTGCTTTTACAATATATTCTTTAAATTATGTTTAGCACATTTCCCAACCCCACTAAATTCTTCTCATCCACTGTTTTGGTTTTATTTGTGATCCAACAACTTTGAGGCAGGACAGCAGCACCACCAATTAGCTATGGATCCTTTCGGACCCAAAGAAAATATACTGCTAATTTAGTTATGTACCAGCATTTAATATTCAGGCAATACTGCTTTGCTACATAAAGATCCAGAGCACAGTATTTACTTAACATATTTCTGCATTGCTCATCTCATCTAAGTGACTCTGGGCACTTTGTAAATAAAAACTGTGAAAAGTGACATAGTTAAAAACATTGGTAAAAACAAAGTTTAAAAGTTAAGCGTTAACAGAGCTTTTAAAAAAAGGCAGAGGGAGTGCACCACCAACCACACCTCCAAGACTGTATGTTAGTCCTAGACCCTCATACCAATTGGAAAAACCAAATATTGATGGAATATAAAGCTATAAAGCTGAAATAGTGGGGGCCTACCTCACCTCTGGGGAAACAATCTTCATTGGGGCAGTGGCAACAGCAGAAAAGCTCCTTTTCCTAGATCCTGAAATTCTTTAGTTGGTGGGATCCTCAACAAATCCTCCCTGATTGACTGAGTGGAACAGATTGATGAAATGGGGATAGAATGGTTTCTCAGCTTGGTCACATGTAGTGACAGGCTTTAAAGATGATAACCAACACCCTGACCAATCAATACCCAATACAGCTTATATAGCAAATATAGCAATACAGCTTATATGCACACACACACCAGGGATGCCCAAGTATCATCACATTCTGTACCAGCTGGTCCTGCCAACCAATCTTCAGAAACAGGGCCTCACAACCAGCAACTTATGGAGCAGCACTCCTGAAGATTTCCGGGATGTTATTGTCCTTCTCCTGCCCTGGGATCTTGGCTGGTGCCATACTGTAAACCCGGCCAGGCACATTTCAGAAAGGGAAACTCTCCCCCCTCTGTGCCTAGCCAGGTCTCGATAATACATGACTGATTGACTTGCTCCTCACTGATGAGACTACAAATTAAAGGAGCTTTGTTATTAATTGATCTGACATTAAACAATAACAGGTGAAAGCCCGACCCTCTGTCTGTCTGTTGACCGAGGCCTCGGTTTGAATACACAGAGGTCAGAACACAACAGTGGCACCAAATACAGGGGACGTATTTTCCGGGAGCAGCCTGCTTTTTCGTTCTCATCAAAATGCCCATCAGCACCTGAATGGTTTAATCTGCCCCAAGCTCCCCAAAGCCATTCCCCCTCCAACTCCAGCCTACTGACACTCCTGACTAGGGATCCCTCCATCCACTCTGGTGCTATGGAACTCCAGTTAGCACCCCAGGGATAGTTATGGGCCCTCCAACTGTTGAGAGGCCTAGCTGCCAATATACCAGTGTATTGGTTTATACCAAAATACCAATATTTTTGCATTTATTCTTTTTTTAATGTAATACAATGTGCCTTCATGAGCACAGTTGGGAAGTCTGCAGGCCAAACAGCATAGCAGCCTTTAGACAGCACCAATCTGCAAGCAAAGAACTTGCTGAAAGACTGCTGATACTCCAGCTCACCAGAGGTTATTGCCTGGATATCTACTATTCACTCATCCTTAGTTTGTGGCTGCATACCGTAAAAACAGGTAGCAGGCTGGATTTGACCCCTGGGCTGTAGTTTGCCAACCCTTATGCTACACTTTGAGCAAACAACATGGTCGGCGAGGGGAAGGATTGGGATTGTTTTGATCCAAAATATTTGAGAAGTACAGCATTGCCAATCCAATATTATAATCTTGGAAAGGCCGAAATGGATGTCTGAAATATACGATTGGAAAACTATGTGTTTTCTTACAGTTTTCTTCCTTTGTGCTTTCAGAGGCAAAAACATATACGTCCAGAGCACAAATCCTACTATGCAATTAATACTGTTTATGTGTATGGGCAAGAGAAATACCTATTGGTAAGTTAACCATATAATAACATTTAAATTTGACTTTCCCCCCTTTTATGAGGCCTATTGACATTGTATTTTAATGGTATATGTGCTGCCAACCCCCCAGTTTTCCATTGTTAATATTCAAAAGCATGTTTGGGATGCACAATGAACTATTGTGAACCTTCTTGTTACAATTTGAGATTATTACCAACAGCTGTCTCCTAGTAAGTCTGCTTCTTTGTTTAATGAAGAGCTTAGCAGATTTATTACTTTATTTTAAAGGCTACATTTCTTCTTCATGACAAGATTTTCCTAGGACTGTTAATAACAGCCTAAACTTTTTAAAAAGTTTTAAAATAACTAAAATACAATTTATAAATATTAAAAGTATAGAGAGTAGGGTAGCAAATTTTCATTAAATGAATTACAAAGAAGATACATAATTTGAAATACTAGATTAGGGGTATATTATACAGGTATCATCTGAAACTGTTGCGCCTGCAAGAGTATTTCTGCCTGTTGTATATCCTAAATTGAGGTTGGAGCTAGCACATCCTTGCTTTTGTTCTCCCGGTTTTGGGTTAATAGTATACCTTTGGAGAGTATAAAATTAATTGTATGTTGCTTAAACACTGTATGTACTGGCAAATAAAATAAAATAAAGTAAATATAGAGAAGCCTGTATCTGTGCAATGTTGTGCATAATGGTGAACCAGATACAATCCAGTGGGAAAAAATGCAGTACCACTTTAGGTTATTTTTTTTAATACAGCACCGATTTAAGTCTGACATAATAGATTGGAAAAAGTGCTAGGCTGCAGTGAGTACAAAAAATAAACTTGTTACAATATTTGTAACTTTAGAGTGTTTGACATTGCCTTGCTTTCTCTTTTCAGTTACATAATGTTTGTGAATCTGACTTCTTATCTGATGCTGAAATCATGTGTGATGTAGTCTGCCTAGTATATGATGTCAGCAATCCCAAATCATTTGAATATTGTGCCAGAATATTCAAGGTTTGTATCCACATAGAAAATAATTATGTCATAGAATCATTGTACACCGCCCTGGGTTCCCTCGGGGAGAAAGGCGGTATATAAGTGCGAAAAATGAATAAAATACAGAAATTGGTTTCAGAGGAGCTGTATAGGCTATTGAACCCACCCTGATCAGCATGAGATTTCACATTAAATCACATTAAAGCATCCATGACAAATGCACTTGCTTATTAGAGTCAAGGATCTTTGAAAAGCAGTTATATTTCTGAGAAATCAATTCTGATAGTGAAAGTTGTGTAAATCTTTTAAACATCTGAAAAACTTTAGACATATCTGCAGAGAAAGCAGCGATTTACTTCATTCCATTTTTGTTTAAGGTAGTGACTTTAATAGGACATGGCTATTTCTATTTGCTCAAAATATTAGGATTTATTTTTATTTATGAATCAAATGTACGTGGCTACCCATCGCTCAAGAAGAGACTCTGGGTGACATACAACAATATGTATGTATATTTAGTCTATGTAGGATGGTATTTAAAATGAATGAATGAGAATATACATGTCCCAGGTTAATGTTGCAGAATCCAATCGGTCACCAGGACCAGAGATTTTGTCTTCCAAACTTTTGGACTCATGCTGGAGCCCATCCCCAGGGAACCTCTCTCTAGCAGAGTGTGTCTCTGTTGTTAACTGCATTAGCTGTTGCTTAATGACTTTCAGTTAAAGAAGGAAAACCTATTCCGATTTTGCTGTGGATTAAAGAGGAGGTACTTTCTGCTATGCATATTCTATTAAGCTTCCATTCCCAACATATTCTGCTAGAGAGAGGTTCCGTGAGGATTGACTCCAACATGAGTCCAAAAGCTTGGAAGACAACTTCTGCTTTTGACGACTGTCCCAGATTGGATCCTGATACTTAAAATGCTCATCATTAGACCACGAGAGTGTTACATTCCATATCAGGCTGACTAACACCAAGCCAATCTTTTTCACACTCTGGGTTACTTACTTCACAAAATGGACTGTG
>JANHFO010003662.1:378428-388755 GCA_032468095.1 Pareas carinatus
TTTGGAAAATGTGGCTGGGAAGAGTGATCTGAGCTTTTATGGGAAGGGTTTCTTGGCTTATCTCACCATTTCAACTTAGCAACTGCTTTGCTTAACAACCGCCTTGCTTCACAATAGAAACTGGGGTGCCAATTGTGCTTTTCTCTGGGACTACCTGTACGGAAAAGAATACACGCGTGACGGAGATCACCGGAGAAAAGCCGAGCTCCCCCGGGATTACTCTCGATGGAGCCCCCGCCCCGCCACCTGCCGCCGGAGGATTTCCGGAGGGAAACACCCCCCCCTCCTCCCCGCCGGCTCGCTCGCTCGGTTAGCGCGCTCACTCCGGACTCTCCGCCGCTGGTGCATTGACCACGTGCGCTCCGCATCGCGTCATTCTCCCTATGTAAACAAGGGGGCGGCGCTATGCTAATCAAGATCCCGCCTCTTTCTCGAAAGTAAGCGGGACTCTCCCGGTGCGGGAGTCCTCGGGGAGGGGGAGGAGGAGGAAACCGTGGCGGGTGATTAATAAACTTCCACCCAATCAATCACTCCTCTCCCTCTCCCCTCCTCCCCCCGCCCGGCTCTTAGCGCGCAGTGGAGAGGGAGAAGCGACCGAGGCTGCTGGGCTGGCGGCCAAGGCAGGGCGCGTCGCCTCCCGTCCCGTCCCGTCCCTCCGATCCTGCGGGGAGCCGCAAATCCTCCCTCCGCTTTGGCTAAGCCGCGCTCGGGTCTAACGAAGGCGGAAACCCGGCGGCGGAGCAATGCAGCAAAGGGCGCTCCTGCGGCCGGGTCCGGCGGCGAGGACGCGCTTGGCTCGCCCGCTCTTCTAAGAGGCCCCCCTCGGGCTTGCCATGCCAGCCCGGGCCACCCACGTGCCGCCGAGAGCCACAGCCGGCTCGGAGGAGCCTCGCTTTCCCGTCTCGCTGCTGTCTTTGCGACCGCTTCGCCCCGGCTTTGAGTCGATCGCTTTTCTGGAGGGGATCGCCGCCGGGCAGTTCTCGCAGCGGTCGGCGGCTGCCTCTCCTTCCGCAAAGCGGACTTATGGCAGCAGCGAGCGACGATCTCGGCGCCGTCGTCCCGACCTGGTCGCAGAGTTACCGGCTCATCTGAGGTCGAGATTGCAGATCTGACGACGCCGGGAGTCCGGGGGAATCCGGGAGGCAGACCTTTTCTCCTTTTTTTTTTGCAAGGTCACGGGAGAAGAGAAGGAGAAAGGGCCGGCGCTCTTCGCACGCATGCCCTCGCCGCACTCGGGGCCGGTGGCAGCGCTTGGCAGCCGGAGAGGGAATCCGACCGGCGCATCCTAAGGCGGAGGGGGGCTCCAGATCCTGCGGCATCGCGGTCCAGCCGACGAAAAGTTGCGCGCCGCTGCAGCGCCTGGACCGCGGCGGCCGCCGCTTTCCCTTGGCCAGGAAGGACCGGGCGACTCGGCGGGCGAGCTTCTCCAGGGATCCCAGGCTAGGAAATCTCTTGCGTGGTCCTCCCCCCCCCCGGGGTGCAGCCCCCTCCCCGGGGTGGGGAGCGAGGAGGCGGCGTCCTGTCAATCTTGGGAAGACCGAAAAGGGGAGGGGTGAAGGCGGCGATGGCCCGGGGGCCGCCACGGAAGAGCTGCTGTCCTATTCCCGCGTGGCGCGGCGCGGATCCCCGTGAGACTAAGGTGGCGGCGGCGCGGACTCCTTGCCCGACGGTGCTTTGAACGGTCGCCAGCCGGTCCCGCACGAGCGGCGGTGGACGAGAGTGACAAAAGTTTGGCCGAGCCTCCCTGCTTTTTTTTTTTTAAAGAGATCCGCCCGGAATTTAAGTCCACGGATCCCTTCCCCGGATCGCTTCCCTTGGACTCGCGGACCCGGAGCCGAGACAGTCAGCCCGACCATGCCGGGCGCGGAGCCCGATCGCGCCGCGCCTCTCGCCCGAGGGAGCCCCCGCACCTGAAGCCAGCCCCCTCGCCCCTGCCCCGAGCTGCGAGCGGCATGGAAGAGCGCCGGGGCAGCGGCGCGCTGCGGAGGCGGCTTTGAAAAGTTGGGCGCGCCGTCCCTTCTCGGCGCCGAGAGGAGCACCTGAGCCGGGAGGGGATCGGCGGGGGAAGCCCCGTCCGCCGCTGCCGAGGATGGGAGACGGGTTGCCGGAGCCGGCCCGCGCCGCCAAGCCTTCCCCCGCCGTGGCCGCCTGCTCCGAGGCAGAAGCGATCGAGATACTGGAGAGCGCGGAGGAGGGCTTTCCCGGCGCTGCAGAGGGTGTAAGTTGCAGTTGGGGTCGCTCGTTCGCTCGCTCCTCCGGGGTCTTCAAGCTCTTTCAGAGCGAACCTTAGCGTCCCAGAGAGGGACGTTTGGAGTTTTTTTCCTAGCAAGGGACAGTCGGAAGATACTAAGCGGAATCTTTGAGAGTTTCCTGCGGTAGGTTGCCGGGAATGGCCGGAAACTGCACAGGACAAGGCAGTGGGGGTTTCTTCTATCTCCCCCCCTCCGCCGCGTTTTAATTTCTGAGACACTGAAAATAAACATAATGGCCAGTGATATTTTCCCTCTTGTTTAGTAAGCATATTTTGGCTTTCCCAACTTGATGCTTCTGAATATGTTGAACAGCACAACAGTCATTCTGTTGATTAGGATAGGATAGGATAGGATTCTTTATTCCCAAATGTGATTGAGCATACAAGAGGAATTTATCTCCTCTGTATAAGCTCTCAATGTACATATAAGCTACAAGTAATAAATTATGATCATAAAATACATTCATGGTAAGTCATAAGATATAACAGTCAGTGTTGGTCATAGAATGCTAAATAAGCAATCAACATAAATCATACTAGGATACTAACAGTATAAATGACTAATATAAATTGTAAGATAAAAGCAGCAAGTTGTCAAGCAAAGTAAGAAAAATTGTAATAAGAAAGTCGAGAAGGATAATAGAAATACAGCCCTAGTAGGTAGTTTGACAGTGTTGTGGAAATTGGTTGTTTAGCAGAGTGATGGCATGGTTGAAAAAAATTATGGAAGTTGAGGTCCTTTTTGCCACTGGAGGCACTAGGTTAGGAAAGGCTAGTAAAAACCAGATGTATTTCTTAGTTTTAATTAGGCTTAAAAAATCTGACTGTCTGTCTATCTACATATCTCTTTTCAGTCTTCTCAAATATTTGGTGCCGGTCTCCACCAAATTAAGCTAGTCTCTCAATGTTTCAAGCCAGACAAGTTCCAGATGTGTGGTATCTTTCATAGCTGCTCCTGTCAGCATGGCCACTGCTGAAAATTCATTGCTTAGGAAATACTGGTCAGGACCATAGATGAGCGTATTATGTCCAGGGCTGGGCTGTTATTATCCTGCGTCTCAGCAGTTGAATTAAAATTGAATGAGCAATTGAAAAAAAAAAGAATTTCAATACATCTCATATATTGGACCCACACATGGCTCCTACTGATCTGTACAGCATGCTGGATGATCTTTGTTTACCCCATTGCTTAAGCTCACCTATTTGTCTCACAGGGCTGCTTTGAGGACCAAATGCAGTCCTTAAATTGCTTAATTAGAGAGTTTTGTAGAAAAACAGAATGATGGATGGGTTCATTCATCATGAATATCCATAATTTGGTTTTGGTCTGAAGTGACTGGATACGTGAATCCAATCATAATGGCTTGTTCAACGAAGCAGGATTAAGACAAACACGCATCCATATCGTTTGTAAACCCAGCTAGATTAGTGTTTAAATCTAGACTATTGTTACTTCCTACTTCAGTGCTGGATAATTGCTTCAAGTTTATCACTCATTGCCACTGTGCCTCCCTGGCTGAATGACCGCTTCCTGTTGTGCATTGCATTAAAGTCCTTCCCTTAACTTCCTTTGGTGGATGATATGAGAACAATAATACATAACATGGTACGATATAATTCGGAAAGACTGCTGAAGCAAGTCCTGAATGTTCTGACCTCCAAGAAATTTCTAATACAGGTAGTCCTTGATTTACCACTGTTCATTTAGCGACTGTTCAAAGTTACAACGGCACTGAAAAAAAGTGACTTATGACTGTTTTTCACACTTATGACTGTTTCAACATCCCCATGGGTCCTGTGATCAAAACTCAAGACACTTGGTAACTGACTCACATTTATGACAGTTGCCGTGTCCCGGGGTCATGTGATCCCCCCTTTTGAAACCTTCTGACAAGCAAAGACAACAGGGAAGCCAGATTTGCTTAACAACCGTGTTATTAACTTACCACTGCAGTGATTCACTTAACAATTGTGGTAAGAAAGGTTGAAAAATGAGGCAAGGTTCACTTAACAACGGTCTCACTTAGCAGCAGAAATGTGGAGGTCAAATGTGGCCGTAAATCGAGGACTACCTGTATAATTTTATTGATTTCATTGCAAGCGATCGTTGGATACACTATGACATGGGTGCAGTGACATCCTGATGCAGACCTCACTCTTTCATCCTTGTGTTCTGATATAAGCATAGAAATGGGGGAGTTTGTGTCATTATCACTTCTCTCCTCCAACGTGGATGCCTAAGATACAGGTTGTTACTCTCCTCTCATCTCTGCCAATTTATTTACTCTTTTTAGTAATGTTAACATTTGCAACAATGGCTTAGGAGAAATGGCTTCTAGAAGTTCGGAAAACTTCTTGGCAAAACTAGCCTACATCTGAAGCCCCAAAGCCTGCTTAGAAGGTGTCCACATGCATGTTCATTTACATTCACTGTGACATCATGTGTTAAATGTGAACTTCCAATCTTACTAAACAGCCTAATTTAGTTTTTAAGCCTTAATCTCTAAAGATTCTTAAACAGAGAACCTTATTATTTAAGGTTCGGCATCTTTCTTTGTGGATGCATCTCCCTTCATCTCCACAACTGTGTTCTGGAAGATTTAAAGATGTCCCGCTTTGCTCTTAACCCATCGTTGTGGCAAGACAAACTGCTAAGGGGTCCCGGGGATAAACCGCACATATATTTAAGCATCTATACAATGATTTGCCTCAACCCGAGAAGTAATTCCGTGGATGCTCATTCTGACAGGGTTCTAAATAAGACCTTTCTTTTCGGTACTGTGTGTTTCTGAGAACCGATCAGTAGAAAAACAAGCCAAGTATTTATACCCTTGATGATCCCGTAGGACACCCGTCCGCAGCATGCCAGCAACCCAGGCTGTGCAAACAAGCCAAGCCCCATTCGCGGGATGCAGGCAGCGTGCCAAACCACGCCCTCTCCGGTCCGCGGAAAAACCTTTCTCCACGGAACCGGTCCCTGGTTCGAGACCACTGCCCTAAGAGATCATCCATAGGGGAATCCTTGTGAGAGTTCCTCATGTTTCACTCAGCGTGGGATGTGCAAAACTGTCCTAGTTCCTCAATAAATTCTTCATAAAATTTTAGGGAATGGGCTGCATCAGACAATTCAAGAAAGTTTATTCTGCCTGAATGGTGCACCACTAAAGTTCTCTGGAATTGCTCTTTTTTTCCAGGCAACATGGAGCAGGTTTGGTATGGGCTGTAGGGCAGGGCTGTGAAGCCTATAAACTCTGGCCTGTGCAATTTCTAAACCTGTTTTTTGTAGATTCTAAACTCTTTAAAAAAGATTAGCAGGATTGCCAGAAGTCAACAATGTGGTAGAATGGAAACAATAGTCTAAGCCTAAAATGGTCTTGGATTAAAAAAAAACAGGCAACCAATCAAAGATCTTCCCTGGCAAACTGAAAGAAAAAAACCTTGGAAAAATCTCAGACCTCTTGCGCAATTTATGCAGCTGCTCATTTTGCATAAGCCTTCTGTCTCAACAGTTTTTAGTCTCTGAAAGGTTTCCTACCCAGTTCATGCACACTCCTCCACACTGAAATACAACAGGTAAGGTATGTGTTTGGTCTAACAAACATTGGTGTAGTCGAGATATTTGGAGGATATCTCCTTAAGGAAAACTGTTTTAGGGAATGGGATCATCGTGAAACTTCAAACGACCTCTTTGCAAACTGGGAATCTCCCTGCCTTTATTTGAAGCTCTGGTGGGTGTGTGTGTGTGTGTGAACTGAGAAAATAATATGAATTTTTTTTAATAGAATGCCTATAAACCATGGTTCAAGTTGAAGTCTCTGTCCTAAGAGAGTATTCCTCTCTGCACTGTTCACCCATTTCTTGTTCATGTATGAAATCCACTTTGCACATTAAACCAATCATTATCCAAAAGTTTAGAAGGTGTTTAGAAGAAGTTCAAGAAATGTAATATGTCCTGCATGATGATTGAGAGGGGAGTTACATTCTAACCCATCCAACATATTTGTTGGAGAAGACCAGGCTTTGGTGTAATCTTAAGGCAAACCTAAGCAGTTTAGATTTGGGCTTGTATAACTGGTTTGACTGTTTCATGGAAGCAGCTTCAGATTTATGGCATCCCTAAAGGGATGCTGGAGTTTCTTTGTGAATAAACCCCATTAACTTCCCTGGTTGCTAGGATTCCATGGATAGGAGTCCGGGTAGATTAGAAATGGGCTGAGATGGGCAATGCACACGCGAGAGGGAATTTCCACAGGACGCCGGGTAAAAACCAACAGGGAAATGAATAAGTATGAATGTTGCTTATGCAGGGAGAAGCAGCACTCTATTAGCTATAATCACCCATGTTCGGATGGAGCTCATTGGCGTTGGTTTATTACCTTGGAGAAGCAACAGGGCCTTCATCTCTTAAACACTTTGAAACCCTGGCTGATGGAGCTTCAGACCCAAGTCTCAGTTCCCAGCCTAGCTGAAACAACATGGAACTTGGGAATCCATTGTAGATTTTGTTGGCGAATCATTTGCATGACAACTCGCTGAACTGCCAATTTGTTCATTCAGGATTGATATTTTTAGCAGTCCTAGGAGAAAGACCCCTCCCACCTGAATTTCAACTATGCCCCTCTCCCTCCTGGGAGATTTCCACCTCCGAGAATAGCCTGATCTTACCACAGATCTCTTGAGTGATGACACTTGTGTAGACATTCAGCACCTGATCCACCAAAGAAAGTAGTTGCTGTATTTTGCTAGTATTCTAAGTTAACCTCTGCCTAAGTGGCAGACAGAAAATCCACATGCTGTTTCTTACCTTCTTCCTAACCATGCATCCCATTACTTCCTGCTTTATAGAACCCTAGAGGGGGGAGGAACCAAAGTTCATCTACTCCAACTGGTGACCCACAGCCACAGCTGCCAAGTCGTCAGCCCCCTGCAGAACAGCCTTTCCTGACCAGAACACAGGGTGACCCAAGCAAAGGGCAGAAGCATGCCAGAAAGGTAAGTGCAGACGCAGTAGATGGATCTTAGTGTGGAAAGGGTCTGTCTCCAGAGCTGGGTTGGGTTTTTTCCCACTCACTAAATGGGAAACACAATTATGTAGGCAGGGGGAATCATGGGGAAGGTTGGGCAAAAGGACTGTAGCAAGCTGACCTAAACTACTGTGTAGTACAGTACTCTGAGTCTGGCTCTGTTTACATTGCAATGCCAAGCACATTCATTTAGGGAAAAAGAAGGTAAGTGTACCGGCCCAAAGTGAGTGCGACAATGACGCATAGCAATTACTGAACACGTTCATCTGTGGTTCCAGGGTGATTGGATTACACTCCTGTTCAGCATTTTTCAGGGAACAGTGCATTGCACAATTTCATTGAAACCCCTTCTATTTTTTTTCCCGTGCAATCTTAGCCCCCAAGATCTTATACAGTGTCCTGGTGGTGCAGTGGTTGGAATGCAGTATTGCAGGCCAAAAAACCCTGCCCACAGCCCGGAGTTCCATCCTGACTGGCTCAAGGTTGACTCAGCCTTCCATCTTTCCAAGGTCCATAAAATGAGGACCCAGATTGTTTGGGGCAATAGGCTGACCTTGTAAACTCAGAGAATATTGTAAAGCACTATGGACTTAATGTATAAGTCTAAGTGCTGTTGCTGTACAATGGTTGTGTTGGCATATGTGTGGCATCTCCCACAGCTAAATGTCTGAGAGAGGGATGGGCAGTTTTAAAAATTAAATAAAGTATGGGGATTTGCAATCAAGCTCAGAAAGCACCCCAAGACCCCATTGTTCAACTCTGAGCTACACATAATCTTTTCTATCAATAAATGAACTGCCATTCATTTAGCTGATCCCCTTTTCAGGATTTCCACAGCACACGGAAACCAACCTTAACTATGAGTTGGGTATGTGTGATTTCTATGCTAAAGTTTGTGGCTAACAGTGTTGTGTGAACACAGTCTTAAGAACCCTGTCATCCCATACGCGATGCTGAATTGCATCCTAGCATCTCCTGTGGCTGGATATTGAGACATAAACAGCTAAATAAGCCCAGAGTTAGAACTGAGTACAAGGAAGCTGTGTACAAGGTTGGATGAAGATAGCCCTACTGAAGTTGATAGGATTTATTCCTAAGTACAAGTTCTTAGGAGTAAATCTCCTAGATTTCTGCTTCTCTTGCTGGCACGTTTATTGATTGGTATTTTTATTTATAGAAAGATTTCTTCCTGCACTTCTAATGTGGGTGCATCACTCAAAGTAGCTGAGTCTGTGCAGGCAAAAGAATCTACAAGTTACCCGTGGGATAGAAGGATTATCGCCATAATCACATCACAGGTTAACATTTCAGAAAGATCACTTCACAGATTACAGAAATAAGCTTCACTGATAGGAACAATGGCCACAAAACATGGGTGAGGTGTCATCCTGCTGGCTTGCAATTTCTTTCATTTTTCTTTCCCTGTGAAAGCAGCTTCTAGTTGTTGTTTTTTCCCCCTCAGGATGTTCGAGAACAACTTTTGAACTTCTCTTGATGTTTCTGAGCTCACTTTTTTGACTGAGCTGATGCAGGAGGTGACTGCTCCGGTAGCTGCACCTCTTTTGAAGCCTCTTTGGCAACTTCTATCTCCAGAAAAATCCCCTTTTGATGGCTTCCCTGGGATCTAATTGAAATGTAGGAAGCCAGGAAGGCTGCTGACTGCTGGAGAGATGGCTGTATGGTGAAGGGCCAGTTATTCACTCACTGACCCAAAAGTATTTTTTTTCAAAAGGCAACTGGAGATTCTTTGTATTTCCTTGAAGACGTTTTCACTTATCATCCGAGAAGCTTCTTCAGTTCTGACTGAATGGTGGAGGACGGAAGGATTTATCCACCATTCAGTCAGAATTCAAGAAGCTTCTCAGATGAAAAGTGAAAACGTCTTCAAGGAAACACAAAGAATCTCCATTTGCCTTTTGAAAAAAAACACCTTTGAGACAATCGTGACCTGGATGACTGAGAATCTCCATAGACATTGATTCATACACAGTTAGTCCACCTTGTGACTAAATTAAAAGCCGGAAAGCAGCATTCCACCCTTGAGAAAAACGATACAAAATTATCTTCTCCTTTAAAGAAAATTGAAAGCAAATTCTCTTTCATCAAATTAAGTAAGATCTGGTAGAAATACGGAGGACAATTATTTGCATGTAATAGCTTTGGCCTCTAGTTGGATGCACAAACTAAGTGACTTTAGATCCCTGCAGTAATTCAGAGAGTCGTACTTGTCCTATTGCTGTGCATGGGTAAGATTATCACCGAGAGAGCAGTTAACGTAAAGCATTTAAATATTGGATATGAAAAGACCTCAAAGCCCAGCGGTGCTTCCAAATTTTTCAAGACACACAACAAGCGCACCGTTGTGAGCAAGAAGCTGATAGTCTCCTTTCATAGGTTTTACATTAGTTAGAAAAAGGAGGTTTGGGTGATGGTTTAATTGTCTCCCTTGCCTGGTTCTCTGCAAGAATGAGATCCATGTTGGCCCAGAATTCAGATTTCCCAGGAATATGGTGATTACGGGAGGATTTTCTACACAGCCCCAGTGGAAGTATCAGATTCTTTAACTCTTGTACCCATCCTTAATATTTAAAGATATTTGACTTCTTTCCCAGGGAGTAATCATAAGCCTGGTATTATTACCTGAGAAAGCTGTGTTTAACAATACATGTAATTAGAGAGAAGAAGCTGCATTTAATATTACACAAGAGACCGGAATCAGCCTTTCAGAAGCAAACCGGCTTTTAACCCTCCCTAATTATAGCTCCCTGAATGTCTAGCATTCACAGTGTCTCCAATCTTGTTGGGGTTTTTTTGTTGTTGTTGTTTAATTCCATCTTGCAATCACTTGGCTAGCCTGGGTGGGTATGTTCCTTTTCCGCTGCAAAGGCGTTAAAAGAGCGTGAGTCTTGTTTAGATGGTAGGACGAAATCTGCAACGACTTCATCATCGCTAAAGCTGGTAAATTAGATGGACAATTAGATGGTCTGAAATTGGGAGATTTAGTCATCGAACCCCAGTCATGGTCAGATCATCATCTCCTTAAGCTCGACTT
>JANHFO010003662.1:393195-407624 GCA_032468095.1 Pareas carinatus
TAGATAGATAGATAGATAGATAGATAGATAGATAGATAGATAGATAGATAGATAGATAGATAGATAGATAGATGCAAGCAAGCATCGTTTCTTTCAACCACAGTTCTGACATGAATTGCATTTTGGTGTTCTTACATTTCCCTCCCCTTTCTCTTTTTTCTTTCCTTCATGCCTTGCCTCTAACTTCTCAGCACTGGAAAGCTCTGTTTGATCAGGTAGGTGAACAATATGGAAATGTTTGTTTTAACACCTGTCGACAAGGGAGACCAAATCGGTCCCTCCCTCAGGAAAGGATTCCTGAGTGTCCTGTGATGTGTGCCCTTTTGTGGGGTTGACCCATAACACCAACGTGTTGAGTTTATAGTATGCCCTGGGTTCTTCCTGTACTCCCTACTTTGTTGTGCTTTTGTGTGTCACTTTAATGTTTCCCTTTGTTGACGGAGATTTTCCTCCAGAGGAATGACCTTAAAAAGTCAGAAGCTGAATATGTTCAGGTTTGTTTTGTCTTTGTGTGGAATCCATATTTTGTAGAAGGAAAGCCAAAGTCATCCTCTGGGGTTCAGTTTCTTTGGTAGGGCCCTATTGACCCTGAATTGAACTTGAAATTATTTAGGAATGTTACAAAAGAAAGCCAAGATTAAGGGCTGATAAAATTTCCATGTTTGAAATTCCAGCAATACATGGAGCAGATAAGTCCTTGACTTCTGACTAAAATTGAGCCCAAAATTTCTGTTGTTAAGTGAGATATTTGCTGAATTTTGCCTCATTTTAAGACATTTCTTCCCATAGTTGTTAAGTGAATCACTGCAGTTAATAAGTTAGTAACCTGATTGTGAAGTGAATCTGGCTTCCCCGTTGACTTTGCTTGTGAGAAGGTCTCAAGAGGGGATCACATGACCCCGGGACCAGTTGCCAAGCATCTGGATTTTGATCAGGTGACTGTGGGGATGCTGCAAAAATCATAATTGTGAAAAATGATCATAAGTTACATTTTTTCAGTGCCGTTGTACATTTGACCAGTCATTAAACAAAGTGTTGTAAGTCGAGGACTACCTGTATTAAGTACTTACATTGATTTAACCAAGAAGGCCACCTGATAACCGAGTTCACTCAATACAGGCTTAAAGGTTCAGATACCTCATGTCTAAATATTTTACAGTAGTATGCAAATACTTTAAATCTTATTATCTCATTGTGTGGGGTTGACCGAAGTACAATTAATGTCTATCTGCAGATACAAAAATGGAAATACCATCACAGGGATATTATGGTCCCACACAAGACAAGAACCCCATGATGAAAAGCCATGGTTGTTTCATGAGCAGGTGGAGTTTGTGACCTATTCAGAAAGCAGAGTTCCACAATGAAGAAGCCGGTCAGAGTTTGAGAATTTGGTAGCCTCTGGGACACCCTTTTGAGATGGGTTGAGGTGGATCAGGGCTTTTTAGCTCCAATAATAGCAACCATCTCTACAACAGGGTGTCATAACCAATCTGGTAGGGCTGCTAATTAATACATCACTACCCCTTAAGTGCATTTTTGCTGATTAATTGCAGCAGAGGATCATGAGATCTGTGTTTTAAAAGGTAGCACGCTATAGTTTATTGTTTCTCAAGAATATCTGATGCAAGCAGGATCTCCACTGTGCACAGGTAAGGTACAAGTTGGCCTTTAGAATGGAGGGAACAAGGTCTTCTGTTATGTTTAAGTCGCCATCTGGTGACTTTTCTGTGTGGCTTGTATATTCCTTGTTTGCATTTATAGATTGGGGGGGGGGCTTACAGAATGCTGCATTTTTACCATGGAGTTGAGACCCCTTCTAACTAGTGACACAATTCATGTGATGCTTATGAATCTTTTAGCACTGATACGTTACGATACCCAGTGTGGAAAAAGTAGAATTCAAGGTACAATTTCTCTCAAGATCCATAGAAGAATCTAGAAGAAATGGGAGGCATGCATATAATTACACAAAGTTTAGCCACAGATTTACTTGTAGCTAAAGGAATTAATATTACTTTCTGCCAGTGAGCTATTGTTACTTTATCTGCACTTGCTGAAAAAGGCAGTGTCCATCTATAGATTTTTGAGGCAATTTACTAATATGGTGTCCGCAAGTTACTGGACCCAGCAGCTCCTACTGAAGCAGGCTGACTAGGTAGGCCTAGAGATGACTTATTATCCTTCCTTAAGTAATCTTGCTGCCAGTAGCGATGAATGTCTGTTTATAACCTGGTAAGCTGAGCTCTATATTTAGCCCATAAATCTGGTCTGAGCAATATTCTTCATGGTGCACCCTGAATATCTGGCGAGGGCAAGGGGAAGATCAGATGTCACATTATGGAATGGCCTTTGACCTGTCATGGTGGGATGAATTATTCCTCTTTTTATCAGATATGGGCATTTTTCTAAGAACATCAAGGAACTCGCCTCTTCCCTGCTTGTACACACTTAGTTACCACAAAAGGGAAGGAGATTCTTTGCTTCTCCTTGTTCCTCTAAGGATGGGGATGGTTGTGACTTTTTCTCTTGATTTCTGTTTAAGAAGCTCTATCAAAGAATGCCTGCTTTGTGTACAGAAGTTCCCAGATTTGATAGGCTGGGGGTGGCCTGGAAGAACCATTGCTTGATATAATAAATCAACCTGGCCACACAGACAAAGTTACTGCTCACAGCAACACCTTGTAAAACACGATTTTTTTTGAGGGAAAAAAAATAAGCTGGCTTAGATCTGGTAAATATTTGGACCCAGGAAATCTTAGATTAGACCAGATTGGAAGAAGGAAGAAAACTACATAGATGTGTCAGCAGGAGTTGACATGATGAAATGTACTTTATAACCTAATGGCACAATGAATATACTTTATGATTATGAATGCACCTAATATATACATGACATGATGAATGCACTTTATGATTATGAATGTATCTTATGATTGTAATCACATTTTGTCAATTATAGCCTATATGTATGTATAGAGCAGTGGTGGTGAACTTATGGGATAGGTGCCAGAGGCGGCACTCAAACCCCTCTGTGTGGGCACACACGTGGTTGCCCCAGCACAGGTTTTTTTACTAGAAAGCTAGAGGGATGCGGGGCACCCCTCCGCTTCTCCACATGCACCTGAGAACATTTCTGACATCACTCACTCCTCTGCCCAGCGGCCCAATGGGAGCACTTCCTCCCTCCTCTGTCTGAGGTAAGGCAGGCAGCTCAAATGTGGTGCGGAGTCTGTGGCGAAGGTGAGAGAGGAGAGGAGTTAGGTTGGAGGGGATCGTAGCTCACAGCGGGCCACAGAAGCTGGGCTAGGCCGCCGAAAGGACTGCGGTGAGCTCATGTATGGGGTGTGTGTGTGTCACCAATGGCCACAGGAGGGGTATATGTTGCTGTGTTGGCACTCTGCGATAAATAAGTGGGTTTTGGGTTGCAGTTTGGGCACTCGGTCTCTAAAAGGTTCACCACCACTGATATAGAGCATGTACACTGGAGACAAATTCCTTGTGTGTCTAGACGCACTTGGCAAATAAAATTCTATTCTATTCTATTCTATTCTATTCTATTCTATTCTATTCTATTCTATTCTATTCTATTCTATAACCAATTTTAAGTGGACAAATAGTTTGATTGGGCAAATGTGACTCCCAACCACCCAGTGAACCCCTTTCTCTGTTTAAAGCTAAAACCTGCATATTTCCTGTTCTCACCATTGATATTTCACGATTATGAAGAGAAGTTATGTGTTTCATTTGTGGCCAAAGCCATTTCTATTGGAAAGAGGGTGAGGTATTAGACTGGATCGCCCAGCACGCTAAACCCTAGTGTGGCTGCCTTGTTTGTCACTAGCCAAAATACTGGAAGGGAAGATTAATCTTGCTTCCTGCTGAACAATCTGGATAATCCCTGCATTGAGATCTCTTCCTCTGTTGATTTCGTTGTTAGGCTAGAATCCAGGCCTGTCATTCCTGCTGTCTTTGGAACTTTGCTATTGGCAGCATTGGGAAGTTTCAGTGTTCTTATTCGCCCCAAAGTGGGCAGGAGGCTGAGCAAAACATAAAAGGAATAATAATTGGGTTGCCAAATGAGAGGCTAATACAAAGGTGTCACTAATCTCACCTTAAGAATCCTAAAGACTTGGTTAGAATGGGCAAGAAGTTAATTGAAGTCTCAAAACAATTAGCTTCCTTGAGACAGGGCCCAGGCTAAAATTTCATCTGTCTCTGGGGCATAATTACCAAAGATAGCTCCTCTCCTGAAAATTGGTCTTCAGGTCGTCAGTGAATTTGTACAAAATTGTATCGCCTGTGGGCAAACCAGATATCTCTCTAGATTCTAGAAGCCAGGCCTAAAAGCCTGCTAGAATTCATTTGCATAACAAAATATTTCTTTGTTATAATTAAAGATCTATTCTTTCATCTGAGGCATTTGCAAGGAGATTTTAATATGCCTTTATTTATTCCATTGGTATGACACTACTGTAGTTTCATGCCAAGCAAGTATGGCCACATATGTTGCTTCAATGTTTATCTTTACATAATCTTGTGAGACTGGTTAGTTAAAATGTGACTAATGGTGGCCTAGTAAGTTGCATGGCTAAAAAGAAATTTGAACCTAATGTTAAACTAGGCAATATTTACTAGTAAATCTATCCACTGACCCTGGAGTCCAGTAGAGGAATGCCAGCAAGTACTATATCAATGAAAATAAGCCATGGGACTCAAACATTTAAACAAACCACAATTAGGACAATTGTTCAGTAAAGGAGCTGGCTGGAGTAACATGTGTGCTAGTTATGTTCGACTCTAGGGGGCGGTGCTCATCTCCATAAGAGCCAGCGTTGTCTGAAGACGCCCCCGTGGTCATGTGGCCGGCATGACTAGATGCCTAAGGCGCACGGAGCGCTGTTACCTTCCCACCGAAGTGGTCCCTATTTTTCCACTTGCATTTTTGCATGCTTTCGAACTGCTAGGTTGTTAGAAGCTGGGACGAGTAACTGGAGCTCACTCCGTTATGTGGCGCTAGGGATGCGTAAGTCCTTTTTATTAAGAAAGGTCTTCTGGCAATTGGAGAAGCATTGCTGAAGAGGTTACTCCATCCAGAGTTAGTAGCTCATCTCATCCCATCGTCTTGTCTCATCTCATTGGGCAGACATTTCAGAATTGAGGGGTGCTTCTTCTGCTTCACCTGTGTGCCGCCACCCACTGTAACAATATAAACGCTTGCAATAGTATGGTGAAAATCTCCAGTTCCATACAATGTGCTGGCGTACATTAAAAGCTTATTATTGCGGAAGAAGCAGTGACAGAACCTGGGGGTCAGAGGGTCTAGGACAGCGATAGCGAATCTTTTAGACACAGAGTGCCCGGACGAGTCGCGGCTAATGAGTCATTGCTCGTGATGTCATTGCCTGGCACCGCTACATGCACATGGCCCTGTGACATCATTGCCCGGTGCTGCTACTCTCTTTCTGAGCATGTGCATGACCCTGTGACATCGTCCCTGGTGCCGCTACTCCCTTTCTGAGCATGCTCAGCTCTGGGTGATGCTGGGGCGACCTGGCTCAGGTGCCGACAGAGAGGGCTCTGCGTGCCCACTGTGGCACATGTGCCATAGGTTCGCCATCACTGGTCTAGGATCAGCCTTGAATCCTTACATATCCACAAGCGGACTAAGTACAACCCCCCCTGGATTCTCTTGGCCCTTATTTAACTCAAAGCAGGTGCTAACCGTTAATTGAGAAGATTCCTATGCATAGACATTAGCAATAGTTTAATTGGACCTGATATTTCTCGCCTGACAGCTATACAGTAATATTATAAGCTATTTGGTCACAATATCTGAACCAGCCCTCTAACGTAATAATAAATCAAGAAACCAACACACAATCCCCTTCGTCCAGTAGGAAGCAGTGTTTAATGATCCAGCTTTTATTCTTCCTTTTTCTCTCTCCTCTCTCAGTTTCATCTGCTTAATGGATGGCAATAAGGGTAATGACATTGCAAAATGCATTTGTCCTTTTAGATTCTTTGTTTGAACAAGTCTAAAAGTGCAGGGTTGCGGTTTTCGCTTTTCAAAGCCCTTCAAAGAATTTCAAAGACGGGCAAACTGGTTTGCTCAGGGCAGGCAATGAACCTAAGCGAGGCGCAGATGGATTGATCCTCTGCCTAAGGTTGTTCTATTCCTTTTCAACAGAGGGAACTTATCTGCCATACTTGGTGAGTCAGTTTAGTCAATGTAACCAAGTGAGCCCAAGTAGTGTTTTCCATCAAGGGGTACCTTCTGGCATCTTCAGCTAGCTCCCCCCCCATCCCTTTTCCATGAGAGACTTATTCACTTGAGGTGCTGAGTGTCAAATCTGGCTCTGTACATAGGAGAGCACACATCGAATTACTGGCCTGTGGACTTCTCTCCTCAGCTGTACACCAACTACCTCCCTTTTTATGACCCTATAATCCTTTCGTTCAGGGTCAGGACGACTGGATGGAGCTGAGTGGTTACTGGTTGGATGCCCTTCCTGACGCCACACGAAGTTCAAATTATACACCAACTGCAATTCTATGAAATACGACAAATGCACGAAGGAGGGTGAAGTCAACAGCTGCCCTCTGGTCAGACTGGAGTTGCAGGACCTTGGATAGCACCAGGCAGACAGTCTGGGTTTTTTCTTCATCTTGGGCCAGGCTGTCAGGCTGAGGTCCAGAGCCTTAGCGATAATCCTGCGGACAGTGGAAGAGGTGCTAAAGTGGGGAGTATTTGTGAACTTATGAGAGAAGAAGCAGGAAGAGTGGAACATGAATGCAACAAAGCAATAGAAAGAGTTTGTAAGATACGGGTGGAAGGGAGGATATTAGGAGGGTACTTGTATTCATATTTTGATACAGATGTGAAGAATAAGAATGACAGAGTTGGAAGGGACCTTGTAGGTCATCTAGTCCAGAGGTTTTCAAACTTTTTCAAGCTGCGGCCCTCAAAACATGTCGTTGCTACATGGTGGACCCCATTCCCACAAATTCAGCTAATTACTAATCGACAATTCATGTCTATTACTTTTTCCACATTTTTCTTGACCTGTCTGCAGATCCCCCTGGCAACTTGCCACTGACCCCAAGGGGTCCACAGACCACAGTTTGAAAACCTTTGATCTAGTCCAACCTCCTGCTCAAAGCAGGAGACCCTATGCCATTTTTGACAAGTGACTGTCTAGTCTCATCTTGAAAGCTTCCATTGATGAAGCACCCACAACGTCTGAAAGCAGAAGTTGATTGTTGATTAGTTGATTGTCCTCATTGTCAGAATATGTCTTCTTATTTCTAGGCTGAATCTTTCCTTTGTGCTTGAGAGTGTCAGACATGAAAGATCAGGTCCACACATCAATGTTCAATTCAGTTGATTTATTGCTATAATTTCTGCGTATGAGTTGGATAAGGGCCAATGGCATTCAAGGAGGGTTGGGCCTGGTTGGCTTGTGGCTACATAGGGTCTCTCGACTGAGCCCTCTTTTCATATACGCACACCCCAGGGTTCAGCTGCTCTTTCTCCCACAGAAAGGCAGTATATGTGTTGGTTGGGGTGCATAAACGTGAAAGGAAAGAATGGAGGGAATAAACCTACGTATTTGGGATAGGCATGGGGAAGAAGGGAAGAGGGGAGTTACCTTGCACAAGGCAAAGCCTATGGGTTTAAAGGAGTGAATGTGTGCTTTGAAACTGAGATGCAACATTTGCCTTACATTCAGTTCTTGGGTTGATTCTTTCTCTTTTACTTTATTTTGCCCCCCTCGCTTCCTTAAAATGAAATTTGTTTTGAATCCCCCATTCCCACCTTGATCTAAAACTGTCTCATGTAGTTCTTGCACAAAGGTCTAGTAGGTTCTTCCCCATCTTCGTATTTTCATTTTTCAGGACTGCAAGTATTACCAAGATAAATCATTTGCTCAGAAAGGAACAGAATAGGAATTGCAAGACCGACTTCATATATATTTTAAACCCTTCCAAAGCCATCCTTCCCTTCCCAGAAGAAATTCACATGTAGAAGATGCTTTCCTTGAGCTGATGGTCCAGTTGTTCTATTGAAGCTCTTTCCTCACAGTCTACAGAATGATGCCCGCTCTTTAATGGTTCAAAAAGCTGGTTTGAATTTGCTGTTTCTCCCTAGTAATGTCACTTTCCCCCTTTCTGGAAGTAATACAGGTGTGCTTACTCTGACTGCTCTATAGTCCAACTGTAGACCCGAAACAGGTCCTTGGTGCCCTCTGCACTTGGTTCTAGACAACTCACAACAATCCATAAAAAAAAGACAAAAGCAAGAATACCCTTCTCCTCAGCCACCAGACCACCTTTCCAGCTTAACTCCTATCCTAGCCCAATGCTAGCACTGGTGATATTGCCTAGCCTGTTAATGAAACGTCCGCAAGAAAACAGCCAAACTCAGAGAGCACCAAGGAACCCACACATGGCGATGTGTTTATCTGCTTGGATTCATTCCCTTGGGTCTTTATAATATGCAGATGAGAAGGATACCCAGAACTACAGTCACACTGGGTGCACGTGGCAGAAGATACGACTTCTACTCCTCATTCCCCTTGTAACCGCAATCAGTCTCTATCTTGCACTCTGTTAAGTCTTCTGACTTGGGCAGGAAAGAGATCAGAAGAATCCCACACCATTGCGGAGATCCCACAGTGATCTTGATCAACGTCAGCTTAGTTAATCTTGGCTTGGAAGATGAGGGTTTTGTCCTGCATTCCTAACAGGAGCTTGTTCAACGTTACAATATAACTCATCACGCCAACTCGCCATGGCCAGCTTGGGACAATTCACTGTGGGATAATTCATTTAAGTTGCTTTTATTATTGGTGACCACGTTTTTGTCAAAATTATTGCAACTCTTGTATTTCTGGATTGACTCCCTTTATTTTATTATTATTGGCCGTGGTTCCCTTGAAATCAATTTAACTTTTGCATTTGCTAAATTGCCCTGCGACAAGTTATCCTTTGGTGATTGGCCACAACTAGTTGTCCGTGGTGAGTTGTCCCATTCCAGTTTCTGCCTGTTTGCGGCGTATTGACTGGAGGAAGGTGGCTTAAGTAAGCAGCTTTGTGTGTAATTCATCTGTTTGCTACTCCTCCGGGTTGGTAAAAGTTTTGGGGGCTTTTCTCTTCTCATTAAAAATATATACATCTCCTTTTCTTCCCGCCTCTGAAACGTGGTGAAATAAATCTCACGCGAAGTACTGCAAGGCAAGAGCAAGAAGCAATTGCAGGAGAGGTGACACTGAAATAAACCACGCTCTAAGAGTATTACTTCTGTGTTGCCTTTATTCCCCAGCGCTGCCTTACGTGCAAAGATAGAGGTTTGTGCGTTTCTCAGAAGCACATAATGTACTGACAGTGTACTGACAATCCAGCCAAATATGCCAAGATATTTCTCCCTCGCCAGCCCCCTGGTTAGTGCGTGGGCTCTTTCTAATGCATTGCTCAGATCACCACCTCCACCTCCATTAAAGCAAGATTATATTTTAAAACTTAAACATAGCTGGGAGGAAGAGAGGAGAGACTCAGCATGTTTTGGCCAAGTATTATTATGCAAGTCAACCATGTGTTTACTGTCTCATTCCTTCTGGCTGCCCTATTGTCCAGGGGAGAATCCGGTCTCTATAGGAACGGTGCCAGCTGGCTGGCTGGTTTAAACAAGGCCCTTCTTTTCTTTGAAGGCTGCTGCCTCTGAGGGCAATAGACGGGCCTGAAATTGGTAAAAAAAAAACCTTCCAATTTCACCCTAACTATCCCATGCTGGGCTAGCAAGATTTCCCCATGGAGGGAAATGACTCTAGATGGCCCGCGTTTTATTCATAGTCCCGCCTCTTCCTGCTACGTTCAATCTATTACGTTCTATGCCCATGCCTATATTTGCTGTGTTACTGCAGTTAATTAGAGAGGGCAACCTTGTAGCTGAAATTTCAGCTCTTTCTCCGTAGATGAGATTAGTTCAGGCCTCTAGTCAGCGTCACCTGCCTTTTACCTGGAGTCTGCAGCATGGGAGAGAAACAGGAAGCTAAAGAAAGAAATACTCTTTCTACTCATTTTACTCTCTACCAGAGGCCGTCTTAGGTGTCAAACTCAAGGCCCATGGGCCACATCCACAGTCTGCTTGGATCTAGTCCACCGGGCCGCCCTGGAGGCGGTGTGGGTGGGGATATCTGAGGGGGCAGCATCGTCCGCAGGGGTTGTCCATGAGGGGGCTGCTGTTGTCTATGAGGGGGATGGCGACGTCCATGGGCCGGTGGAGACGTCCGCGGGAGGTGCCGTTGTCTGGGTGGCGGCAGGGGTGGTAGCCTGTGGTGGCGATAGTGGCGGCAACAGTCCTCAGTGAAATTGAGTTTGACACCCCTGTCTTAGCCCAATGCATCCTGCAATGTCAGTGGAGGAAAAAAGTTACTCGTTCTATGCTTTTAGTGGAAGGCAAAGTTATTCCGGGGTGGTGCAGTGGTTAGAATGCAGTACAGGTAGACCTCGAAGTACAACATTTTGTTTCACATTTCATTTAGTGAACGTTCAATGTTACAACAGCACTGAACGACCGTTTTTCACAGTTGCAACCTTTGTGGCATCCCCATGGCCATGTGATCAAAATTTAGACGCTTGGCAAGTAACTATTTATGACGGTTGCAGTGTCAGGGGGCCATGTGATCCCCTTTTGTGATCTTCTGACAAACAAAGCCAATGGGGAAGCCACTTAACAGTCGGGTTGCTAACTTAACAACTTCAATGATTCACTTAACAATGATAACAAGAAATGTCATAAAATGGGACAAAACTCACTTAACAAACGTCTCACTTAACAAGAGAAATTATGGACTCAATTGTGGTAATAAGTCGAGGACTACTTGTATTGCAGGCTAACTCACTGTTCACTGCCAGGTGTTCGATCCTGATCGCCTCAAGGTTGACTCAGCCTTCCATCCTTCCGAGGTGGTTAAAATGAGGGCCCAGATTGTTAGGGGCAATTATGCTGACTGTGTAAACCGCTTAGAGTGGGCTGTAAGGCACTGTGAAGCGGCATATAAGTCTTAAGTGCTGTTGCTATTGCTTCTCATTCTATACTTTCAAGAAGCAAAAGACACCAATTTTTTTTCTCCTTGGGATCGAATTCAAGCCAAAACAAGGGGTCATGATTTGTGATTCATGGATCCATACCTTTAAAAAAAACAAAAAACCTTCCAGTAAATAGGATTTGGGGAGAATTTGGGCTTGTACCCTTTCTCACACTTATTTTTTTTGGTGATCTGGCAAAAGAAATGTGTGCCTGCGTTTTCTAGCTTCTTCTTGAACCACTGGAGCGTATAGTCTAACGCATCCACAGAGTAAAGGATCGGGGAAGATGGTTTTCAACATGGAATGAGAATCTTCTTCTGGGTCACTTTTAATTCAGTCTATCTCAAGGCCGGTTTAGACCCCTGGGTGCTTTCATTGGTGTGAGGTTAATAATAGTTTAGTTCATTAATTTAGGCTTTCTCCTGCTGTTTTCTCCTGCCAGACCTTTGAACATTTTAAATAAATATAGCTGAAGAACTGTACATTGGCACCGATTCATTACTCGGTGGTTAAACTTTGTAAAAATAGACATTTTTGGAGCACGGGATGAAACAGCTAAAAGAAACTAAATCAAAGGAGAACATGAACAGCAGCAGAAGCTTCAATCCCTAATTGAAGCATAATTGGAAAGCGTGAATCTTTAAAGTCCTAGTTAGCGATGTTGGCTCAACACCATAGCCTGGAGCCCAACTAAGTTAACTGTGTTTGTTCTGGTTAAAATCAATAGGGCTTGACACAACTAATTTGCCCCACTGATCTCAAAGGCATGCATGCCAAGCTAATTAACAGCTGAGTCCTTCATCATGTCTACTCCAAATAGGCTTGTACTTTATTTAATCCAACAAGTCTTATTGCCAGGAAATGACTATAACTCCAGCAGAGTCTGGATCCTGCTTCACACACAAATTTATCCATCCATCCATCCAATATTTTATCTTATCTTATCTTATCTTATTTTATCTTATCTTATTTCTTTATTTTATCTTTTTTATTTCAACCCTGTAATTCCTTGCATCAGGGTGGGGTTGGAATGACTGAATTCAGCTGAGCGTTTACTGCCCGGATGCCCTTCCTGACGCCTACACGGAGTTTGCAGCAGACAATTACTGCGCCCAAAGAGAGAAATAGAGAGCCAGGATGGTGCAGTGGTTAAGAGCAGCACTGCAGGCTATTTCTGCTGCCATCTGCCATTAGCCATTAAAAGTTCAGCAGTTCGATTCTCACTGGCTCAAGATTGACTCAGCCTTCCATCCTTCCGAGGTCGGTCAAATGAGGACCCCGATTGTTGGGAGCAATAGGCTGACTGTGTAAACCGCTTAGAGAGTACTGTAAAGCACTGTTAAGCCATATATAAGTCTATATAATAAATAAATAAATAAATAAAATGTACAACGTGTAATATTTATAGGTGTTGCCATGTACAGGCCCTCAGGTGTTTCCTGGAGAAAGAGTGGAACTGCTCATTTTATGTCTGCAACATTCAGTACAAAAATCTAACCTTAACAACAATGAAAAATGACTTAAAAGTTCCTGGTCGATCTGGCCATTTATTTATTTAATTTATATGCTGCCTATCTCACTATCCAAATTAACAAAGATCTCTCCTTGTCACTGACAATCATTTCCACAAACCTGGACAATATGGAACCTTATTAATTTGTACTGAGGGAGCTAATAAAGTCACTAAATATTGTCTGCTTTGCATAAGTCTTTCGCAACGAAGACTTTCTGCATTTTTATCTTTTATTTCCATTGCAACAAAACTTTCAAGGCAGCCACTGATAGTGGTGGGGTGGTGGTGCCTTCTCACAGCAAAATATCTTTTTCCTACTGTGTTTCTGACTGGGTCTTATATTCATTTTTGCTCCAAAAGACGCATCAGGGCTTATTTTCAGGGAAATGCGGTGCTAAATGCATCTGTCTGGCTGACATTAACTGGGGCTTATTTTGGGGGTAGGGCTTCTATTATGAGCATCCTGAAAAATCATATTAGGGCTTATTTTCCAATTAGGCCTTATTTTTGGGGAAAGGGTATATCTACCTTCAAAAAAATAGGCAATTCATCCAAACTGGATGGAGAGTTCAGGCAAAGATAAACACAAATGTTTCTGCTTTGAGATCCTTATTTGGAGGGTTATTCTACAGTTTTCGATCATCATGGGTTGCAAAAATGCACTTCCAGGGTTGTATCTGACTTTAGGGCCACCAGATTACTCACATCAGGTTGATGCTTTTGAAGTTGGAGAAGCACAAACATTACTGGCCAACTGAGACTCCCAAGTACCTAGCAAATCTGCATCTATCAATGGATCTCAATCCAGGTTCTCCTCCTGCTGCATCAAGCAGACTCCCTTATTTAAACTCCACTTGTAAGGTTTAGTGGACAATTAAAGTTTTGCAATTAGAGCTGTCAAACAGAAGATCTGTACCACCATTACATGGAAAGGATTTTTTCAGCCTTCTGTATCTTTTTGCCACTCTCAAATGTCCATCTGGATTTTTTTACTGGCTGTTTTTCATCTACCTAATTCAGTGATGGATTTCCTCGTGGTCTCTCATCCTAAAGTACCCCCCCCCCGCCCAAGCTTTTGTTTGTTGAGAGGATCAGTGCGCGATAGTTCCCCTCAGCTCGTTCCACGCGAACCCGAAGCGCTGAGTCACTCGGGCCGCTCCTTGACTCGCCGCTTTACCACGTGACTCCGCCCTCTTTTGTGTTCCGGCAACCACCGAGGGGGAGGGAGGGGCTGCCTTGTCTCTCTGGAGGCTCCGCCCCCTCCTCTAGTTTGCCGAGGGGAAACCTGCCCGGCAAAGCCTAAGAGACTTCAGAGAAGGGATGCAACATTGCAATCCGGTTCCCTTTGGAAGAAAAGAGCTGTGCCTTACGGTTGCCGTACAGGAGGGGAATCTATTGAGCTTACACAAACATGGCTGCTGCCTTCCGTGCTGCGGGTCGAGTCTTGCATCCATGTAAGTATTTAAACCGCCCTGTATTTTGCATTAAAAGAAAAAAAGAGTTCTTGCAGGACCCTCCAGCCCCGCAGTTTAAGACTGGAAAAGTGGAGTGCGGGCTGCACCCCCCCCGCAGCTGCCTCGTTGAAGGCAGGAGCGCTTGCCTTGCCTGCAGGGGCTATTGGGGGGGGGGCGGCCAGAGCTTTGGGGGCGATCTAACTGTAGGGAAAGGCCTCGGGGTGTGTTTGTGCAGTGTTTGCACGCAGTCGGGGCAGCTGTTACGCGGCATCGAGCCACGGGTCGCGCTGAATTTGGCCTGCCACGAAAGCTGCTCTGAAAGCTACGCAGGGGGGCTCGAGGCAAGAGGGCAGCCTCGCCCTGGGAAAGGC